>JAQIWU010001620.1:0-15538 GCA_034696445.1 Isotomiella minor
ACATAATAAATTTTGTTGTTAAGGCCAAGTCTGAAATTTCCTAAATTATTTGTCTCAAGTTCCCCCTTACCCTTAATTACAATTGATTATGTAATTAAAGGCATGCGACAACAAAAAATAATTCTTTGGTTTAAAAATAATGAATGAAAAATGCCTCTAATTTGTAATAATTGAAAAGCACGTTTCCAAATACGTTCACAAGTGAATAAATAACTATTTATGACAATTATGATGAGTATATTGTCGTCGTGAGGAGAGGAATGAATGGAAGATATCATCTCACACAAGCCAACGCTGGTACAATAAAATGAAATAGTCCTTCACAAGCTAATTAATTTAAAAAAACCGTTCAATTAATTTCTCACGCTCTTGATGCACTTATTAGATGGATGCACACCGCAAGAATGAAAAATGAATGAAATCTCGTATTGCCCCTGGTTGTTTTTGTACCATGTTCTCCAATGTCTGAACGAAGCGATTGAGACAGTGTTGTTGAATGATTTTGAAACTACCAAGTGTATGAACGCAAAGACATTTGTAGGGTCGTTCTATCTAAAACATCTTAAAACTTGGCTTCAAAACTCAATACTTTTGCATTATGTCATATTCATTATTGTATTTTTCTTTTTGCAATATCAATAACCATCAACACTCGCTTTTGCCCACAGAGAACCCACCGCAAGAAAGCGCATGCTAATTATTGCAATTTCACACCATCAAAAATTATGTCGTCTGATGCCACGTAGTACTGAACTATTTTTAGTACACTACTAAACTAACCACAGGCTGGGTGGTAAAATGTGAGATATTCTTATTCTTCACCCGTGGGACAAGTACATGATGTTTAGTATACCAACTTCTGAACAATGGCGACATAAACAACGTCAACAATGCGACAAGTGTGTCATATAATTGTCTTTTATTGAGCAATTCAAGATCAATGTCTTATTATCCATCATTTTATGGAGACCATTATTGCCTCAAACAATGTTAAGGATTAGGCTATCAGGAGTGTGTTGGGCTTCGGAGGGTGTCCCATGGCGAAGGTGTAAACTTCCTTCTCTATATCTGATAAAAGACCAGATGCCCCTATTCTAAAGAGTTTGGGATTCAACCATTCATCCCCCAATTCCTCCTTCACCAGGATGAGCCAATTGATCGCATCTGCACTGACACGCAAGCCTCCTGCAGGCTTGAGTCCAACTTTGTACCCCGTCCGCTGGTAGTAGTCTTTTATGGCGTTGCACATTATCAATCCGACTGGGAGGGTGGCGTTCACTGTCTCCTTTCCCGTCGAGGTCTTGATGAAGTCCGAACCTGCCATCATTGCCACCATGGACGCTTGATAGACCTCAGTGTAGGAAGGGAGCTCCCCAACGGCCAATATCGTCTTCATATGGGCCCCACTCCCACAAGCCTCTCGCATTTGCTTGAGTTCCTCATACAACCCCAGCCAGTCGTGGCGAATGGCAAGGCGTCTGTTGATAACAACATCGATCTCACTTGCCCCTGCGGCCACAGCGTCCTTGATCTCTTCAAGACGAACTCTGAGCGTGGTTTGCCCTGCAGGGAATCCAGTCGCCACTGACGCTACGGGGATTGTGGAATGTGCTGCCTGAAGAGTGCCAAATGCGTCAGCAACTCGTGCCGGATACACGCAGACTGCTGCACAGGTCAACCCATTGCCACCGTCTGGACGCTTGATTATTTCGACAATGTCTTGCCTCAATGGGTTTAAAGCCTTGTGACAAAGTCTAACCACGTTTGCCTCAGTATCATCGCCTGTAAACAACCTACATATAGTCAAACGCCCAACGAAATACTGGGTCCATACCAGCCAGCGTGGTGAGGTCTATACATTCAACCGCTTTGAGCAACCAGGCTGTTCTATAAACTCCAGAAGGCACGAGGCATGCCCTTCCCTCTACCAAACGTTTGGCGTTGGAGTCCACAAGAACATTTGAAATTTGGTTGATCTTCGCCCAGCTCTCATCTACAAATTCAAAGACTTTAATTGCAATGTGCCCCAGAGAGCATGAACAAGTGAATAGGCAACTAACCAAACTCTACGCCAGGGTTCAGTCTTCCCATTTCTCCTGTGGTGAAAATAGAAGCTTTAATATTTTTTTGAAAATATTTTTTGTGGTGGGTCTAATTTCCTTCCTTCAGCCACAGAGTCCAAATCAACGCAGCTGAAATCAAATGTAAGATAAACTGAGCATGTTCTCTGTTAACTCTGTCTCTCGGATATTGGACAATATTGTACTGTGGTACGGTGTTGAGCAATTGCTCATGAAAACGAGGGGAGATTGATGTGATTGAAATGAATTGAAAAATAGATTCGAGGCTGGGATTAGATTGTAATTGTACAGAAGCTCTTTAATTTTAGGGTGTTGAACGAACATTCGTCGCTTCACACGCTCATGGAATGTAAGCCAGCCAATGTTGAATGAATTGAATCTTTATGAGAAAGGGTCAAGTTCAAGTTCTTGAGATATAAGTACAGATAAAAGTTGGTAAGGTTTGATTTATGTTTTTATTGGACCTTGCCAATCTGACTAGACATCGTAAACTGGACAAACCGGACACCAGTGTCCAGACAGTTTGATCATTACAACTTACAGAATATCGCTAATTTGATTGCTAATGTCACTATCTTCTCGTTTTCTCCCAAGCATTCCAGTACTCTTTGCTTTGCATTTCGGTTAGACGAGACACCGTTCTTTCGAAAGCAAATTGCTCCTCTTCGCCTGTAAAAATACTGGCTTTCGCATCTTCAGAATTTGAATTGAGTCCTAAGTCATCCATTAGTTTTCTATCGTCGTCGTGTACAATATCGCCCTCAGTTTCTTCACGAAATACATGAGTCAGTGCGTGATCGGATGAAATTACAACACGAACCTAAAGATCACAAAAAGAGCTTTAACAATTGGAATTGCAAAGCATCAAGTTGCTTACTCTATTATCATATAAGGTGTCAATAAATGTTATAAACCGTCGAGCCTGCGACTTCGTTTTTAGATTAAGCTGGGGAAGATTCCTGATGAACACAGTATGGAAATATTGACTCATTGTTAGGTAGTCTGTAGCACCAAGAGGCTAAAGTATTAATTAAGATTATATTTTCCAATTTAAAAACAGAACAAGCACCAAAAATTGACTACGACCTACCCTGTCGCACAGTTCTTCAAAGGTGCAGTCCACAATCTGCCCACACGTTTTTTCAAAAGTGACATTCCGACCTTTAATAGTTAAGGTTTTTGGGCGAACAGTGTCATTCTCCTTTGATGACAAATACTTAAACAACCCATCCATCTCAGCATCCGCGTTCCCTTCTCCAGTTCTGAAACAAGAGTTAAAATGACATAGTTTCGTATTTAATTTTTGATGAACATTAGGTACAGTGCTATTTTATCTTACATAAAGTAGACATGACTCTTTAAGCCGCCTCTTCTTCTGTAATCTATTCCCGATTCTAAACTGATAACATCACAGTGGTCCTTTAGTATTTGAATGAAGGGAACAAAGTTCGATCTCTGAAGTCCGTTCTTATATAAGTCATCTGGAGGACGGTTACTTGTAGCCTACATTGCACTTGTCATAATTAGTATGACTTGTAATTACGATTGTACTGTGTATTCAACATACCACGACCACGACCCCGTTGTTAAACAGCTCAGTAAAAAGCCTCTTCAGCACCATAGCGTCTCCTATGTCAGTTACCTACATCAGTTACCCAAGATCCAAGAATATGTATTAAACAAAGACTAAATACAATTAAGAGACAAGCTAAATCTACCTGGAACTCGTCAAAACATAGAAGCCACGTTGTCTCCGCAATTTCTTCAGCTACGGGAGGAATTGGGTCGTAGACTTTTGGTCTGGTTCCTTCGGCCGCATTACTGATCTATGTAAATAAAGGTCATTTCTGTTTAATGATGACAGCAGCTATGTATCTTTCTAATACTAACCGTTGTCTGTTTCACTCTGTGAATCCTGCTGTGGACGTCAGACATAAACGAGTGGAAATGAACTCTGAGCTTCCTTCTGACAGGTGCGACGTCAAAGAACATGTCCATCAGCATTGTTTTCCCACCCCCTACACTTCCCCAAATGTAAAGTCCCTTTGGAATACCTACAAATAAACAAATCCAACAATGGTTAGTTTTAGAACTGCATTTACAGACCTTCAAATTTATTGTAATACTTTTGGCATGCTTCTTGGAGGACTGTTCGGTGGCTCCAGACCCCCCAAAAAGCCCTTGAAATACTTTTATCACTGAAGACTGCTTCGGAGGTGGTTTGTACTTGGCAATCTTTCCCTGGAGCTTATCAAACGCTTTAACAACTTCAATTTGAATCTTGTCTTCGTCAATTTCCGTATTCCTCACACGTTCCGCGTAGATTTCAGAAGGTAGGCGGTAGTCTCCTCCGCCAGAACTCTCCGACGCTAACCATCTTGACGACGTCGTCGAGAGGGATCTTATCATCGACGGTAGACGATGATGATGAGGATTCCCACAATATGCCCATGCTGCTGCTATCCTCGTCCTCCCGCATCTTGCACAGCTCCAATTCCAGTTGATCACAAGCAGACAAGACAACTGTTTGGCAAAGGGTGTCGATGATGTCGATAAGCAGCGATGAAGAAGATGAAATAGGTGAGGTTTGGAAGAATTTAAAATTTTGAGAGTTCCATGATGAGGCATTTGGGGGGATAATAATGATGAAGGGGTGGGTGTGGCAAGTGGCGCAGGTAAGGTAAGATAAGTGAAGATCGATAACCTTGACCTATTTAAAATTCATCTCTGGGCCAAGCTTGCACCTCCCCAGCTGACTGTCGACTTTTTGTCGATCCACTCGAATTCACATTTCGCAAAAAATCCATAAACGGCTGAGCGGGTGAAGCAGTCGTGCCGCTTTTTCTTTTTTGTTTAATTATTTTTACAAGTCTTTTTGTTTAATTACGTTTGTAACTTTTGTTTAAATATTGCGGAGCAGAAGACAGATGTCCAATGTAGGGACCAGGAGGAGGAGGTGGCCATTCGAAGATTTATTTTCATCGATCAGGGGGTACTCGCCGGCTTCCTGCTCCTAACTGAAGTAAGGTTTTATTTTATTTTGACAAAGAATGTCATATAAAGAATGCCCTGTTTCCGAAAATAGGTAGCTCCTTTCAATGCCGAAGGTCAACGACGGGGCGGATGGAGGAGACGAGGTGGAAGAAAGTGACAATGGTCAACATAATTACAGCAACATGGAGATTGAGTTGGAAATGGACGAAATGAAGTTTGGTTTCTCGGCCCTTCAAAACCTGTCTGTGGCGGAATCTAAAGACGTTTGTAATGGACAGAGGGGAAACGACAAACCCATGAATGGGGTATGTACATAGTGACACCACAAACTATCTGGTGCTAAATTAATTATTTTCAATGTAGAATTACTCATTGGTTGGAAAATCTGTTGGTGGAGTCGAAACTGACGTTGTTGAAAGTAGCCCTGCTACGACTGTGTCAATGTCCCCGACACGAAGTGGGACTGAGACTGAGGTGGACGACGATGACGAAGAAGAGTTGAACGAGAGGGATTTAAAAAGGTTCAAGAAATCAAAGAACTTTCGAAAGAAAAAGAATGGTGGCCGTAGGTGGGCAAATCGTCGTAAATCAAGAGTGAGTCACATTGAAACTGAAATGGAGTGCGATGACCAGGAAGAGAATGAAGACGAAGAAGATGGACAAAAGGAACATCCGCTCCCAGTTCCCATGTTTAAGGAAATTGATGACTACAAATTACCAGAATTTGAGGGGTACTCTGCTCTTGTGGACAATTCTTCATACATCCAGTATGTTGGTAGCAGCCCTACCAAACCGAACAAAGAAAGTATCCGCATAAAAGTTGAAAATTCAGTAGATGAGGTGGAGTATGAAATTGACGAATTGGACGAGGCCTGGTTGAATCTCGTAAATGAGTATGTGCTTAAATATTCTTTTGGGTATCACGACGTGTAGATTTCTTTTGTTAATTTCACTTGTGTTTTTAGAAAGCGGAAAAATTTGCCACCAGTCTCGCCAGAAATTATGGAACTACTCATTGATCGCTTTGAGAAAGAAAGCTTTTTGCAAATGCCGGTCACTGGAGGAGGGTCGGTGGGTGCGAGCCAAGATGGAGACGAGGAGGCCGTTTGTTGCATTTGTTTGAACGGAGAATGTCTAAACACAGACATGATTATTTTCTGCGATCTCTGTAACATTGCTGTACATCAAGAATGCTATGGAGTTCCATACATCCCAGAGGGACAATGGCTTTGTCGAAAATGCCTCGTGTCTCCTTCCCGAGAAGTGGAGTGTATCTTTTGCCCAAATAAAGGTGGTGCTTTCAAACGAACTGACAATGGACGATGGGTTCACGTCGTTTGTGCTCTTTGGATACCTGAAGTTTGCTTCGCTAACAAAGTCTTTATGGAACCGGTTATTGGAACGGACAGGGTTCCAGAGGGGAGGAGGAAACTGACTTGCTTCGTGTGCAAGTGCAAAGGAATCGGAGCCTGTATTCAATGCCACAAACCAAGTTGTTATGTGGCGTTTCATGTTACCTGCGCCCAGTTTGCTAAGATTTATATGGTGATGGACTACGTATTTCGTGGATCGAAAGAAGTGGTCCGGAAAATTGCGTATTGCAAAAACCATGCTCCTGCCCATCATGTATGCCCGTTAATTTATTTTTAATGGAACATCTATAATGTAATGCTTGGAATTTATCTTAGAATTTTGAACTGGATTCTCCGACCATTCGACAGCGTATGAAGGAATGCAGAAGAATGCTGGCAGAGAACAGGGAGGCCAAGCCCACAATTTCAGTCCCATCCATTCAACCTCAGACAATCATAGACATCCAATCGTTGGTAGAATTTCCACAGAAAGAAGATTTCGTTACCAAACTATTGTCGTATTGGAAGTTGAAAAGACTCCAGCGAATGGGAGTTCCACTTCTCCAGTCTCTAAAGGCTGTAGTGGCGCTGAAGGTATCGGCTACTGCTACTGATAGTGTATAAGATGTTGAAATGGAGGAGGAGGAAGAGGAAGAAGAAGTGGTAAACATAAACAATGTGTTCACGACTCCATCAAAGTCAACGCCAACTTCAATCAAGAAAGCTGTTGTAAGATTGCGACAGCTATCAATCAAATCTGATGGATCAACATCAATCTCCGCTCTCACTGCTTCCGCCGCCGCCGTTGGCATTGGTGAGAATGCCTCTCCATTTGAAGTTTACAAACGACTTTACGACTACCGACAACACTTGGAAAGGACTCGTATGATCGTAGAATTGTGTCGGAATCGTGAAAAAGACAAGCGGAAGATGTTAGAAATCAACGAAGAAGTCTGGGGTCTTACAACTATGCCATTTTCGAAGTTCCTAGTTAGCATTGTTGACAACTTACTTGCAATGGACGCGAATTATATTTTCACTCAACCAGTGGATACAACAGAATTACCAGAGTATCGATCTCTAATCGCTCATCCGATGGATCTTAGCACTATGCGAGAGAGGGCAGGATCTCTTTACTACGGCTCTCTTCCTGAACTGAAAATGGATTTCAATTTGATGATTGACAATTGCTTGCTTTTCAATGATAAAAAGACGGTATGTTACAAGATAAATACCTACCAATAAATACCATTTTCTTGAGAAGAATTAACAATGTCCCATTTACTTTTTTAGATATTTTACAAGGCTGCTCTTCGTTTGCGAGAAGAGGGGATCCTAGTATTCCAAGAAGCAGAGGAGATAATTAAGAAAATTAAATTTGACAGCGTGACTGGACTTCATTCTGGCCAAAGAATGCAACGGAAGGTTAAGGAACCAAATGTTGCAGTTTCTGCGTTTACCATCACGCAGAATAAAAAGAAATCTAAGGTCGGACCAGATGCCAATGCTCACATAGACAAGAAAAAAGACGAACTACTGTACAACGAGATTGCTAAGAAATTAGAGGAGGCGGCGACGGATGTATCGACATCTTTGCCCTTCTCACAACGAATTGGATTTTTCCGAGGTCTCTTGTCTGAATCGATTACAATTCAGAATCCTCAGTCCAGAAAGAAATTGTACAACGCCGTTTTGAAGGAACTTGTGAAAACTCATTTGGCGAATGAAGAACCAGAGGGCAATGAAAATGAAGGTAGCAAAGGAATCATTGCTTTGAAAATTAACGAATCTCCAAACTGTCGGAAAGGAGGACTTAAGCATGGATCTGGAAACACAAAATCCTCGCTTCCAAGCCCCCGTCGTACTCGTGGTCATCAGTCACAAGTGAAGCGAGAAATCCGACCTTTTGAATACTAAATAACTGAACTGAAACTGCTTACGTAAAAACAGCTAAGACTGAAATAAGAGAATGGTAATTCCTATATTTGTGCTTGGTTTATGAACTGAAATACCTGTGGAACCTCTTCCATTTAACTCTCTGATTAACTTAATCTAAAGATTAACTATTTTCATAGTTTTGTACTTGTTTTTTTGCTAAAAGTGAGCGAATTACACTTTTCCACAAATAACTTTTATGATTTATTCATTTTCACCTCATCATGTTCAATTCATCATTTCATTTCAATTCAACATTTCACTTCAGTCTATACAGAAAAATAACAAAGTAGAAAGCATAGTGTAGAGTTTGCAATAACCAATCAATCCTTTATGTCGTTGCAGCAGTATAGCAGAGTAAAAAAATATTTGTACTACCATAAAAGTAATAACGTTGTTGGCTTATCCTAGGTACTGTAAGGTCGTCTATGATAAAAGAGGGATGAGAATGATTGAAGCCATAGTTCAGAGGTTTTGTGTACAAAGATCAAAAGAGGTAAAGGGTAAAGTAAGACTGGCTAGGCTATAAACAATAATTGAGAGGCATATTAGATATTGCATTAACACAACTAATTAATACAAAACTGGAAGATGGAAGAAGATGATAAAAATATGGCATTCTGACTTTTAAAACTAGTTGCTATTTTCTTTAGATAGAAATATTAAGGGCGCGTAAGAAAGCGTCAATTTGCCCGTTGGACGCTGCAGCACTGTTGGCACTGAACCCTTGTCTTGTTGCTGCTGTGGGTGGAAAATTGATCTCTCGAACTTGTTGTCGTTCAATCTCTGCAGTTTGATGAGGTCCAGGTCTCAAATGGGGAGGGATGAATTGAACATTTGAAAGAGTTTGAGGTTGGGCCTGAGACTGGGATTGAGCTTGAACTTGATAGGCATGTCTGGCAAGGAATTGGTTAATTTGTGAAGGGTCTTGATTTTGAGAAGGTTGTGGGGTTGGATTGGCAGATCGGGCTTGATGGATTGGTGCTTGCTGTTGTGGTTGTGGAGAGGGATGGTGATAGTATTGGATTTGGGGTTGTCCGAATTGTTGGATCTGAGTGTATGCAGCAGCTCCATTGGGTGATGGTGAGGGATAGGAGGAAGGGGTGGTTGGGAAGGAAGGAGAGGCTGTGGGGGTAGGACGAGGGGAAGGTGATGGGGATGGAGATGGAGATGGATCTACAAAAGCTCTAAGTTTCTGAGTGAGTTCAAATTCTTGGTTGGTATTAGCATTAGCTTGGACCAGGACAGAGGTGTATTGGCCACTTGCAGGGTCATAGACCAGCTCCGTTCTATATCTCCCAAAGTTGGAGTTTGTGATTCCAGAAGACGTTGGAGTGGGGGATGCGCCAGTAGGTTGCTGCTGTTGCTGTTGTTGTTGTTGGGCGTGAATTTGATTTTGCTCTTGCCTGAACGCAGCGTTTCCGAAGACCTACATCCAAACAAGAAGTATCATGTAGGGATAAATGATACAGTAGATTAGTATGTTTATCTTACCTGACGACCGGATGGTGGAGGTTGATGTACAACTTGTCTAAACGGTTGCTCATACAAAGGTTGTGGTTGATTTTGTGGTCTTGCAAGTCTATGCACTTCATCGTCGAAGCTGAACAGTCCACGTCCACCAAAGGGTCTAGAATCATCCAGGGACTGACTCACCTCCGAGAAGATTGAAGGTCTTGGGGAAGAGAGGCTGTTGAATCTTGGGCGGAAAGGTGAGTCGTCACCGAATAAAGACGATGCAGTTGTGGATGCATGTACAGGAGGAGGGGGAGTGGTGATACGAACACGTTGTCTTACAACTGTCCTATCCAGCCCATTTTGGGAAATGCGAACTCGTTGCCTGATTGCAGGGCGGACGAAGTTGGCCAACTGATCTTCTGGCAATCGTTCCTCCAGAACTTGTTGCTGTCCTTGTTGAATGTTGTTGTCGGAAAGGTCAGATGGTCGCACTCTTTGCCTGAGAAGGGGCCTGGAAGGGGCCAAAGCATCCTCCTCATCATCGTCGGATTGTTCCTCATCTTTGTTGGGATCATTAGGGTCACAGGGGTTCCCAGACACGTACTCAAATTCTCTCCGCACTCCTTCTGGGTCGATGTACCTGCCAATCATCATTCATCATCATTATAATTGCAGTCCATTATGCTAATTGTCAGGAGGAAACCTTGATAATAATTTAAAGAAGACAATTGTGCTCAATTATTGTTCAATATTTATATGCATCTCACAGTGCCCCTCAATCGAGGGCGACGCTACTTCACACTCATTTCTACTAATGTTCCTTTTGTGCCCTGTTATTTTAGCAAAAGCTTAATAGGCATAATTGGGTGAGGATAATTCACAGACAAATATTTATGACTTTTGCTGCTCCCCTCCTTTAGGAATAAACGAGGACACTTTTTAGTACATATTGTTCCATCTGAACCATAAATTAAATCCCCAGCAGAAATTGGGTTACTTTTTTGTCTTTCATTTAGATAGGTTCATCCATAAGAATTCCAAAGAAAAGTGAAAATATATGAAATATATATCTTCGTCCAAGTTTTACCCCCTCAGGATTGCGCAAAACAGAGTTCATAAAAGAAAGGACAAGAGAAAAAAAGCCGTTCCTTTAATTCGTCATAACTCAACTTTTCCAAATTGCGTCACACACACGTCTACTTTGAGATAAATAGTTCAACCCTCACCCTTAATATTTAACACTGATTAAGCCAAACAAACCCAAAACAATTCGATGTACCCCTTCATACTGGCATATAGATGCCATCATCATCACGCTGGCGTGGGAAATGGGGCGAATTGGGGGAACGCAATGGGATGGAGGATAACATTCAACACTCTTCAGTCAATAAATTGTCTAATGATGGCATATTATTACGGCTGCTTGATATGATCAAATGACACGACCACATAGGGAACAACGCTGCTGTCTTAATAGCAGTGCTTGCTTATAAAAAGGACCATTGTTTGGAGTTTCGCACTTATTAACAGTAATCAGAGACATAATGAGTAATTTGATGAATTACATGCGATTGAAGATACGGCAGTTTTTGTCAAATATGCAGGTAGTTTAGACAAGTTTGACTTACCCATATTTCCCCCTCACGACGCAGTCCACACCCCTTGTTTCCTCTTTGAAGGACCCGTCTTCAGCCTCATACCCAAAGGTAAAGGACCCATCGTCATTGATCTTCGAATAGTTGGTCACAGTCCCCACTTTCTTCTCTTCATCGTAAGCATTGGAGGTTCCTCGACTAGGTTTGTAATGTGTGTTGGCCAATAACGCATCTCGGTTTGCTTGAGGGGTGGCTTGCCGATACGTTGGGATTGTCCGGACGGGCTCGATGATCCCTTGCTCTTCGAAGTACACCTAAAAATATGCAAACATGTTAAAAATTTACCATAATATCGATGTCGCACAGTGCCCCTTTTGAACTTTTTTGAGAAACCAACTTCTTTGTCCATTTAACTGAATACAAACATACTGCTTTAACTCAAGTCATGTCCCAAGCTCGGAGTTGGAATTATGGATTCTGAATCTATCCAAGTGGATAATGGGTGAGAGACCTGTCTACATAATTAATTACTGTTACACATGCTGCTGCAATCACATCCTAACGAGATAACTTGCAATTCTAAGTATCTAAATTATAATCAATGCACATGCTAATTACAATTACTAAAAAATAGAAATGTGCTACTATCATGCAGTATGAGTAAGGGGTCATAATGGATTATGAAGTACCTGCCTAAGTACGAGCTTAATACTTCATGGGCAGGGACCATCTGATAGATCAGATTCATCAGCTCAACACAATAATTACAATTAAAAATTAGAGTACACACATTCATATTCTGATGACTTGACTTGATTAGCCTTTAGATACAAGACGAGATAAAAATTAAAAATAAAGCTAAACGCTTTCATATTCTCTCACTCGGCTTGAGAAATTGAGACCAAAAAGAGTAGCCCATAAGCAAGCATTTGAACCTTGAGAGATGACATAATCCCCCGGTCGTTGCCTTTTATGAGTGTGGGCTAATCCTAATCCCCAATTTTAAATGGAGAAGTGACATAGGTATGTGTGGTGCCCCTTAAAAGAGATCTAAAAGGGATGATAAAATGCGTCGTTGTCAACCTGAATTTCAAAGTTGGAATGGACATCTTTCAACCCAACCCTTTGAAGCTCTTATTTGACTGATCGCCTTTTGAGTAACACATTGACATGATGGAGCACATGATTATTACAACGCAACTTTCAACAATACCTCGACCATTAGAAATAATCTTTGCTTATTCAGAAGACACCAGTGAGGCAATTAGCCGTGATTATGATGATGTTCTGATGTCCATTCAAATAATGCCCTTCACAATCAAATGAACCATTTTAGTCGCTTCATTGATCAGAATGATCGAACATTTCTTCAAAATAAAATCATTCCGCCTAAAACTCGGCAAAATTCCAATCTGCTAAGCCCTAAGTCCTACTTGCCATCTTTTTGGCACTTTGCCCTTGACCCTTTGATTCTGAAACTTGGATAGACTTTAGCCGTTCCCCCTTAGTCTTAACGACAACAGGATTGCCAACAACATGGACCACTACGCTTTTACAGTGATGCTTTGGGATGCGAATCCTCATCTGACAACAGTGCCCATTTAAAATGAAGGTGCAAGGGTTGAAAGAGAAATAATTGTTCATGGACAATACTTAGATTGATATATAAGCACCTAAAGTTGTCGTATTTTCTCCCGTTGTGTCAATATTGGCCGGTTGAAGCGGAACGGAATTTAAAATAACACATCTACGACAATTAATTTCGGTTACGCAATATTAATAGCTCTATAAAAGCATTACAACAGTGCGCGAGTTGTGTGATGATCTGACTTGAGAAAATGAAAACATTATGATGCAAGTGGTTAACAAATTTACAAATTGCTCACAGGTTTATTGTTGGGCTTGGCCGGTCAAGAAGTAGTCAGTCAGTCAGTAGTAAACTAGACTACCTATTTGGAAGATAAAGAAGACATACTGCATCTTGAATATTAATATTGCATTCATCTTTTAAATAGGATTTGTGTTTGTTTGTTAAGCAATCCGAAAAGTTAGCACTTTATTTATTTATATTGGCCACTAATTTTCTGCTGCATTAACACCATTCATGCGAACGAATAATATTTGAACGTGAGAACATCCAACCCAAGAAAAGCATAATTGCTGGATTCATGTATTTCTCATTTTACCCCTCTGCACCCTTTTTGCTTTTGTCCGTATTGCTTCACTCACACAGCGAAATAGATACCGATGCCAATAAACTCATTAAAAAGTTGACAAGACGTGACTACGATTTGAGGAATACCATGCTTAAACTTTGAAATAAAACAATGAAGGTGCATGGCTTCAACAAGCTTTTAAAACTTTTTTCCCTTCCTGAACTCATCAGTATTCAAAATGGGATGATAATTCGTGGTGGTGTTAAGTATTTAGTTATCCCCTATAATTTCCCATCATTTTCATTTTCATCAAGAAATTAATGTTATACCATCAATTGATTGAACAATTGACATCACATGATTTGAATTTGAATTTACCCTTAATTGAGATTCGGCACAACAGTTTTGAGGAAGAATGTATAATCATTTAGGATTCTTTCGTAAAAACAAAGAGTCGTTTTACATTTATATCGTCATGTTATGTTTTTTTTGTGGCCAAAGACAAAAGCCCATCATCGACATAAAAAATTGTGTAGTACAAATCGATTGCATCGAATCGATAGTACCAATGTAACAACGTGGTGACCCATTAATTAATAGCCTTAGCCCTAAAATTCTCAGTTATTATGCCCAAAAATAAGTTACAGGTTGGAGAATTTACATGCTCATCACGTCTTCCTTCTTCTCAATGCAATCCTTCCTTTTCTCAATCAATCAATGAATTGAGTGAGTTACATAAATGATCCAATAATTGGTGACATCGGCATTCAGTCATCATTTTATGCCTTTTATTTTGACCCAAGCAAAGCTAATTGTCTTCATTTGCGACTGCAATAAAAAAGTTTACGGCTTTTTGCCCACGCCAACTTTGTGATAAAACTTTAATTGTCTCTTGAGGTAACCTCTTGTTGGCACTTTTGTTGAAAAGCAAATAGTGTATGAAAAGCTAGTGTGGCAAAATTACACATTAATCGCAAATATTTCGTTCTGTTTTATGACAGACCATAACATGTCTCCAAAAAGAGTGATAATGGAGAAGGAAACTGAACCACTTTACCTGTTTTATGAGGAACCGTGGCATTGATGCTGGATGATTGTTAGTTTGGTGACCATTTTTTGCATATTATGCAATTGACAAAGTGCAAAGTGTCTGCATGGACTGGGGCCAAAACCAGCTTTGATTGATTGACTCGCGGTGACATAAAAATCTTCTGCCTCTACCTAAACCTTCTCTTACAAAAAGGGGATGGGTTTGGGTCTCCATATAAATTTTTTAGTCCTCTTCAAGACATAAAGGTGACCATGAGTAGTTGACACAATTCTTTGGAAGGTGAATAGATCACATAATTGCAAAGAGGATATCAATTACACAAAAGTTAGCATAGCGTCTATGACTGGATTCTCATTCATCTGCTTTACTTTATATTAATGTACTTGGCTTTCTTTGTTTAAATGAATGACGGCTGGGCGGGTTCAGATTTTGTCATAATAATAGTTCAACCTTGCATTTCACTTCAGCCAATTTCATTTTATCATTGATGGTTTGATTAGATGGATATCATTGCCGAAAGGGAGAAGACTCATTGATGGGTGTCAACTTCTGCAAAGAGTCATTGAATTTCATGCTTTTAAAGTGGCCTGAAAGGGATATGGGACTTCAGTACGACGCACTTGTTCATTTGATTGTTCTAAAAGTTATGGATTCTTTTCATTCAACTTTGAACTTGCCTACATTACGAGTACATACGAGGCAGTTCTTTTCTTTTATCGTTGTCTAATGGAAAATTGAAAATCATAAACTACAATGACTTTGTATCTTTTATTTCAAAATTCAATTTCTTCAACTCTGATTCTCGCGTGATCCTCGCAATTCTTTCTTGCCGTAAGGTGATTTTTTTAACCGCATACACTATGCGGCCAACATTTCATTATACTTTTGTACTTAATTTAATTGTTACTGGGCTAAC
>JAQIWU010001621.1:0-15536 GCA_034696445.1 Isotomiella minor
AAATCAGTTCAGGCAGTCTGCTCTGCTCTGCTGGGCCTTGCTTCTCTTCTCAAGACGGTGGAACCCGAAACCTGGTTGGTGGTGTGGTAGACTGTACCACTGAATGAAGGTGGTGGTATGGGTCTTTTACTTTAGCTAGGAGTTCCACTTTTTCCCATCATTTTATTGCATTGTGTGCCAGACACAGAGAGTTTTGCATGCGTGTTACAAAAACCTGCACCACCACGACGACGACGACGACGACGACGACTGCTGCTGCTGTGGTCTCTTATCTTGATAATCATCGTGTATCAAATGAGCGTCATTCATTGTGTGAGCAAATACCAAAAGGGCATGGGAAATGATGTGAGTTCTGGAAAATGAAAAAGAAAGATGAGAGAGAAAGAGGCCGGACAAAGGTTTAATCAATTGGACAAAGTTTTTTTTTTTATTTCATTGAAAAACTTGATTCATACGCACTGAATTGAACTTAAAAGTCTACAGACATGTTGACCATTGAGAGAGAGAGAGACGGTTTTTAGTGGATCCCTCTCTTATATCATATTGCAATCAATCAATCGGAGGCAGGCAGACAGACACACACAGCAGTACATATTGTTATTCTTAATTCATTCAAAGATTTTGGTAATTTATTACAAGTAGTTAATAAGTAAATGACAAAGGTTTTAGTTTTTAGAGTGAACGACGCTCAAATACATTAAAAAACCTCAAATCCGCCTTCTGTATCTTCACACAACAACTCTTCTGTAATTTTACACGGAAAAAGAACTCAAAAAACTCTTAATTCCTCCTTCACCTAATTGAACTTTCTCTCTCTCTTCCCCCCTTCCTGTTTCACAATTTGCTTATCCTCGAGTGTGCTTTTGTATATAAGAGTGTGTATGGCAATACACTGTCACTATTACACGTGGTTACACAACTATTTGACACTTCAGATCAATCGACTCTTTTTTTTTTACGGGACGCGCTATTTGTCGGGGTTGATTTATATACAAATACACAGCAAATAAATATGTACACAGTCGTCTTCAGTTCGATGACATGTTGATTTGAATTTTGATTTTGATCTTGATCTGTAGTTTTTTTGTTACGTTAACGTTACTGACCTCCGGTCGCGTTGCCCGGAACACTGGCTGCTTGCTGTGGGGTGGCTTGTTGAGATGATGTGTTTGCGGCTAATGATGCCACAGTCTTTTGCTTCAGCATCGTCCAATCAAATGTGTAATCATACTGATGATTCAGCGTTCGAAATAAAATGCGGAAAAGCTGACGAAGGTACATGTAATCAGGAACTTCTTCGAAGCGGAGGCCACGGCAGTAATTAAGATACATTGCAAACTCTGCTGGGTAGCCCTGCAAAGAGAAACACAAGACATTTAGTTTTAGTCAACTATCAACACCAATTATATAAGGGCAAGACTTTTTAAAAAAAAAAATGATCAATACCTTGCAAAGAAGTTCGACTGGAGTTGACATTTTCTTCTCGCTGATTTTCTCATATTTTTGCTTTTTCGTTGCCGCTTTCAAACCTTGCCAAGGAAGACTACCTCGATTGAAATACATCAAAACGTATCCAAGCGATTCCATGTCATCCCGCCGACTACACAAAGAAAAAAAACACAAAATTAGCAACGAAAAATGAGCAATAATAGTATTTAAAAGCATTGACTGATGTCTCGTACCTCTGCTCAATCCCTAGATGAGCATTAATGGAGGCGTAGCGAGCGGTCCCTGTTAAGTTTTTATCTTCACGATAAGGAATGTGGTGACGAGTGCGCGAGTCTCGGTACTTTTTGGCGAGGCCAAAATCAATCAAATACAGCTACAAAAAATACGACAAATAAATGTTACCATTGAAAATAAACAAAGAAAGAGAGTCAAGTCTGTCAATTACCTTGTTGCAATGGCGCCCTATCCCCATGAGGAAGTTATCTGGCTTGATATCGCGGTGGATAAAGTTTTTGGTGTGAATATATTCGACCCTTCCAATCATCTGATCGGCAAGCATGAGTACAGTCTTGATGGTGAAACGACGCGAACAGAAGTTGAACAGATCTTCTAAAGAGGGTCCCAGAAGATCCATAACCAGGACATTATACTCCCGCTCTTGTCCATACCACCTGAAACAAACAAGAGATCCAAAAATGACCTCGGCGCCCAACACCAACAAAGAAACACAAAGAAACAACGACTACAGAGAGACGGGTCCCTTACCTTATGTGAGGTATACCAACTCCCCCTTGCAGGATTTTGTACAATTTACTCTCGTAAAGGAGTTGGGGGTGGCGAGCCTTACAGCTCTCAAGCTTCACTGCGACCTCCTAAGAAAGAAACGGGATTTAGTGAAAGGATTGTATTAGGATTGAAGGGATGATGAACGTACCTCCCCGTTTGTAATGTTGATGCCCAAATAAATATCACCAAAGGAGCCCGAGCCAATCTTCCTGACGAGTCTGTACCTCGCACCCACGATAAACTCTGACCTGGAAGAGGGTGTGGAGGCGGCCATCTTCCTCTCTTTACTTCTTCTCTTCTCTCCTCTCACCTTGGACGACTCACTCAAAGTAGATTTACAAAAAAAGTATCTCTCACGCACAACAGACCCTCTCACTCAGCTTAGCTTGACGACATGTCCACAGGGACACTGTCCTTCCGTCTGTTCCCTTCCTCTCCGTCTCTCTACTTCGTGACGACGGAGGACTTCTCTCTCGGAGACTGACTTAAATGATAATAATAATTATTAATTAATTTTGGTGTGTGTGTGGAGTCCTTCCTTCCTTCCTTCTTCGTCTGTCTTCTCTCTCTCTCTCTCCTCACCAACAAAGAATTCAAGTAGAGCAGAAGAGATGTAGATGTATGTGTTGCTCCACCTGCCCTCTCTCTCCCATTAAACCTTTTTGGTCTTGTAGCCTCTCTCGTTTAAAGCCAACCATATAGTCTCTCTCTCTCTCTCGTCCTGGGGCCGCCCTTCTTCACACACACTCTTTTTCCAACTTACATCACCCTCTCCTCTCCACCTCATCCGTCATACTGACTTGCCTTCGCACAAACATTTCACGAAAGCTTCTAAGGATTTGAGGACGTGATGTGTGCAGACTCCTTGTGCGTTCCTTCTACGATATATAGCGTTGTGTGTGTGTGGAAGTGTATTCCGTTCATGCGCACTTGTCGGGGAGGTACGAAAGAGAGAGAATCCTTCCTATACTTTTGGTTGGGTCTCTTTTCTTTGTTTCCTTTTAAACCATGACTCATCATCAGAGCAGTGTACATATATACGTATGTACGTATATATATATGTATATGCGTAGAAGCAGTCGTTGGACACACATAGAGGGCTCTGCTTAAACCAGGAGCAGAGTCGTGGTGGTATATAAACATCCAATGACGTTGAGTTGAGACGAGTCTTGATGATGATGATAAGTCATTCTATGAATGAGGAGGATGCTTATCTGTGACAGGCAAACTGAGAGCAGGAAGTTGACAAAGGGCATGACCTTTTGTTGTTATTGTTATTCCTGTGGATTTATTTGACCGTATATAATACAAAATATTATAAGCATGTCTCACCTTTCCCCCTCAAAAAAATGCATACATTGTTTGTTTGTTTTGTTGGTCGCAAAAAGGCCAATTGAAATTGGGTAATAATTGGCAAGCGTTAGTAGCCTCTTTACTTGAGTCAATTGATTTTCATTAGGCATTTATTCCTCTGTTATTGGATTGGATTTAATAGGAAAACTAGTCAAGAGTTAGTCTGATGATATGATGTGAGGAAGATGCTATATGTCTTAAATGTGTTTTGAAATTGTTGTAATAATTTGCAATTTATTACATTTACATACGTAATAACAGAATCCATGTAGGTATGTGTCCTCTCTGTACGTTTTATTTGGTTTGAACGAGACTGCGACATATATATATGTATACGCATTCATACAATTGTTTTCAAAGGAAGAGTATGCAAATATTAAGGAACAAACTTATTGAACAATATGCAAAAGTGTGCCTTTTTCCTCTCTTTGCTCCTTCCTTCAACAATGCAATAAACAATGAAGGTGTGTGTATGTGTGTAGAAGCACATTTAATGTTGCATTACGTTTCAAAAGTTGGGAGAGAGTAGGAAACCATAACTAGTTGGTTATCTCTGCCTTGTATTGCATAATTGCAAATTGAAATTTTCATTTTTCTCGATGATGATATAATGCTCAACATCCACGCACTTTGCCTCTTTCTGTGCTTTTATGCATGGGGACAACAACTTTGAAATTCATGAGCCTAACATAACTACAGGATGAGTGAAGGGAATGCATTATGGGAACTTGGGTGGCTTCTTGACACACAAATTTGGCTTATTTTGTGCCTTGCTCCAAATTCTAAACGAGTTTAATGTCAAGCCTACCTAATTTGACTTTTTCATAAAGGTACAGCGTTCTTGCTTTGTTACCTATACACGACCTAATTTTTGTGTCTCCATGAACTTATGATCCAAGTTGACGTTGACAGGTAGATCCCTTGCAGGAAGCAGGACTACCGACGTAAATGTCATTCATGAATTAAAATTGAACAATAGGACCAGGTCAGTTAATTACAATGGGTTGCAAATACGGGTTTTCTGCACGCATGCATTCGTCGCATCGTCACATGCAGGCAGTTTGGAACAAAAACCGGGAAGTTGGCCTGGTCACCAACTCATTCAGTACTGTCCAGCTGTCCATGTTCGAACCTCGTCTTTTTCTTCAGCAGTGTTTCAAATTTTTGTAAAAAACGATTAAAATAATTTCAATACTTGATTGACTGGACCCGTGGTTCGATTGGCCTGAGGAGTTGACGACCGAAAAACAAAAAACAACCCGGCGACGCTGTGGCTCTCACTTCATTCAAGGTAAATGTCCTTGTCTTTTTAAGGGGCCTGTGAAAGTGGAGTCTTACCACCAAGTCACTTTCGTGAGGAAATCAACCATGACTTGTGTCTAGCGATCCACAGACAGTTTTCATTTTCATGAGCCACAGAGAGGCGAGGCACACAAAGTTTTCTATTTTTTTTTTTACAAATAGACGCGATTAGACTCGGTTTACTTGTTCGTTCAAAAGAAAAATGGAATATGAATGAATTGAACTCATTTTTTTATGACTTTGTCTTTCGTTTTTGTTCTTTTCAGCTTAGTTGAGGTTTATCTGAAGCATTGGCCTTGTGTAGAAATGATGAGGCGGCCATCTGGCATTATTCAGTCCACACGGGGGATCCCTGCCCAAGCCGACTTGGAGAAGAAGTTGTCTGACTCCTGAACGACTCTGGGCCTCTTTTTTTTATTTCATCCATACCAATTGTACTGACGAAGAAGGGAGGAACTGTTCTGTGTCGATAAAGGTAGGTTTAGGTCTTGTTGGTCATGCCGGTTCCTGACTGTACTATCTTTACAGCTTCCTTTTAGGGATTTGCATACGATGGACACCATCATCCTCCTTTTCATCTCCTTGCTTTACGTGAATGGAGCAAGTGGGATGGTAGAAGGCCTTTACTGTGGGTTGGAAAACTGCTACGATGGTAAGAAATGCGGTTTTTGCATACGGATTCTGAAATTTGCATGGGTGTTTTGTCATTTTTACAGTGTTGGGTGTCACTCGGGATACAGCCAAAGCTGACATTTCACGAGCTTACAGGCAGCTTGCGAAACAGTTTCACCCTGATCGCCATTTAAGTGAAGATGATAAGGCAGCTGCAACTGCTAAATTTAAAGTAATTGCTACGGCGTGAGTGTTGGCTATACATTATCCAATTTTGCATAAAGAAAATGCTCATATGATGCCTTTCATTTTAGGTACGAAATCCTGAAAGATGACGAAACACGGGAGGACTACGATTACATGTTGGATCATCCTGAAGAACGCTATCGCCATTATTATCATTACTATAAAAGGCAAATGAGCCCTAAGGTGGATGTCAGAATTGTGATAGCCGTCACAATCACAGTGATTTCTGTGTTCCAGTATTACACTTCTATGTTCCGGTAAATCTTCCATTTTAAAATCCTGGCGAAAAGGCTGAAGATATAATAGACTATTAATAACAATTGCAGGTGGACTTCGGGTATTAGATACTTGTCAAAAGATCCCAAGTATAGGAAAATGGCACTGGAGTACGCAGAGTCGGCTGGCTACCTTGACGAACTAAGGAAAACAAAGAAGAGGAACAAAGAGTACATTAAGGCAGAGGAGGACAGGATAATTAAGCAAGTTATAGAAGAAAATATTGATATCCGAGGAGGCTATGCCAAGCCCAAGGTTTCCGATGTTCTTTGGGTGCAACTCGTTTTCCTACCATACACCCTTGCACTCTACATTGCCTGGTATTCTCAATGGACCTGGAAGTTCACGATCAAAAGGGAGGAGTATGGAGATGGAGAGAAGCTTTACTTAATTAGGAAACGACTAGGGATAAGTGAAACACAATTTGAGGTACTTGAAAACATGCACTCCAGAAATTCTAGAAACTGACTTGCCTCCTTCAATTGTATAGAACATCAGTGAAGCCGAACGGGAAGAATTTTTAAGCTTGGAATTATGGAATAAGGAAAACTTTAAGGTAAACAGTAGTCATGGATTTGGTAAACCTGCTTTTTTAATATTTGAATTCTTTGACTGTAGGTGTGGAAAGCTGAAAAGGAAGAAGAAAGGAAGGTTCAAATGGCGGAAAGTGGAAGAATGAAGCAATACAGACGCTACATGAAAAAGCATGGTCCTGGCAGAATGTATTTTGACGACTCATGACTTGGAGAGGGGTCTTGTAACTTCAACAATAGAGTCTCTTTTTTATTCACTTGGTCTGTCTAAACTAATTTCGCTCAAATACAACGATATTTCACTGACTACGTTATGTTATCTCACAGTCTGTATCATCATCCACTTGTGTTATATATCCCAATAACAATGAATAAAAAAGAGCCTGGACTGCCGCTATAAGCTCCAAGTACCTTCGATATCTTTGTGATTTATTATAAAATATTTAATGAACAACAACTAGAACTACGGGTACCATCAATCAGACTCATAAACAATTTATCCAACAACAAAAGCAACAGGCGGATATGACTGTTTCAATCAGAGATTGCATTTCTTCGTCAAGCTCTTCGCTGAATTGCTCTTCACCAGAACTACCACGGGGTTGTTTGTGCAAAATGCTTAGGTCCTGTTAGAAAAAGATATATTGTAAAGAGGCAATTGGAAAAGGTTTTACTTTGTCTATTCGAATTGTAGTTTCTTACACTTGTCTTCTGGGTCACATTGAACTCCACTAGAACAACTCTTCCCTTCACATGAGGATTAATCAGAACTAACTGATGAATATTTCCATCGGGTCCCACAAAATATCGATGTTCATAGGTCCCCACGTTACTCAGCAACTTTATCAGGGTCTGCGGAATTTGTGTAGGGAAATGAATGACAAAACCAACATGACAAGTACAGTTGTTAGATACCTACCTGGAAGAAGTTTAAGGGCTGGGAGAGAAGCAGTTGGAGATGAGGATCAACTTTCCGAAGTGTCTGAATTTGTATTAATTCCAATAATTCTCCAAACTCCCAAAAGGTCAGCACGCCCACCTACATTTGTTAGCAGAGTACAGTTTGATATACAATAAGACTGTATGGTTTCTTCATTTAAGCCTTACGGTTTCTCGTAGCGTCAGTTCATCCCTTTCCGGCCTTAATAGAATCTGCTTTCCTCCCACTTGTAATCGCTGCCAAAGTAAATCCCTTCGACAATCTATGGCAGCCGACTCAACGAAGGCAAGAATAAATTCCTCGGCCCAAACAGTTTGTTCCTTGACAATTTTTTGCATCACTTGCTCATGAGAAGAAAAGTAGCCCATGTAATGAACCTTTTCTTCCCTATCCACATGAAGAAGCCAAGTTTTAGAAGTGGTGCGTGGTATTAAGTCATAATTAATACCTTATGGCTTTCTTTTTTGGCTTGCCCTCTGTCACAGAGCTCTCCTTGTCGCTTTGATTTCCTAACGATCTTGAGTCCATTTCGGTGTCAAGGAAACGGAAACTAGTGTCATCCTCAACACTTTTACGTTTTGCTTCAGAGTCCCTTCTACCAGCCATTTGGTTTGACAACGTTCCGGAAACAGTCACAGGGAACAACTTGCCATGATTTAAGTCTCCAGTCAAGTTTGGGTAAACCTCTCTATAAGGAGTAACATATGCATACAATCAACAGAGCTTTAGGATTGAAGTATTGTATAATGTACTCGTACCTTCTGCTAGTTAAAACTATGTGATACTTCAATCGAAGCACTGAAGGGTCCGTACAGTACAATTTCCCGGAAGATGGGGTGTCATGGGCTATAACTAATGATATTTCAAATTCACCCAAGTGACCCTCGTCCTCTGATGCCTTATAAGCAACCTTCTTTGAAAGCGTATGAACCAAAACGCAATCAACGGCATCAGTGTGGTCCAGTGTGGTCAAAGGAACCTACGGAGCAATGTGTGCATATGGGCACAAAGTTAGTTGTTAGAATTTAAAATCACTATCCATATTACCTTATCAACGCCTGCATTATGTTGGGGCAATTGGTCCATTTTCAGCATGCTTAGCCTATACTTTTTGTTATGAGTAAGTAAATAATCAAACAAAATATGGCATGGAGTGGTTATGTTCTGGATTGACAGTACGTCTGGAATAAGAAAGAACAATTCAATTGTTTATCTAATGATGATGAGTTTCTTTACCAACTGTCACGGTATTGCGCGCAAAGCTTGGTCCCTTGGAATAGTAGCTTATGAAGTCATCAAGAAACTTTGTCACATGGTAACCTTGTTTGATTAATTGCTTCCCACAAATGTGGTGTTGGATTATTCGCAAATGAAAGTCGTAGGCAAAGGAGTGAAGATGCATTAGGATCTTCATTTTATCGCATTCGTCGACAAAAGCTATCGTGTTCTGCAAAATCAAATACTTAAGGTATAAATACTTAAACACAAGTGGTAGACAACTTTGAATACTTACGTGCGACGTTGTGGATCTTTGAGTGAATTTATTTCCCTGAAGCCGGTGGACTTCCAACGCATGAATTGTACAATAACTAAAAGGTTCTAAAAATCCGACTTCCAGCAGAATAATTCCTCCCTGCAGAATTTTTTGCACATAATACGCTTTTCCATTTTTCTCCTTTGTCGGCTTGGAGGTAACGAATTCCGATGGGCTTTGTCGATGTCTCGACACCTTCTCACTGTCGGAAGACTGAACATTGTCACCCGTCCGTCGTCCTCTTTCAGGATTATTGCGCGACCAACCTTCTCCCTTGGAATTTCCATGTTTTCTAAATTATAATTAAACAACAACGCACGTTACCCCAAGCATATATTTTGTACAAGTCTTACTTTATGTGACCATCTCCCTGTGCTTCTATGTAACCAAGGGTTTGCAAGTATTGCAGATACTCTTGAATGTAAGTGTTGCAGATGTTTGAATACCATGATTCAGATCGTTTAGGACTCCTTTCATTTCCAACGGGTTTCACATCTTCTTCACTATTTCTTTCAAACTGTAGTCGTCTCCAAAGGCTCCAGAGAGGAATGTTTCCCTGTGTTCCAGACTGAACGCTTTTGAATGACGTTCCAGAGGCATGACGTGGACGCAGCTTCTCAGAACTCTGCAAAAGAGAAAGAGGTGGCTAGTACAACCGTTGACACTATGCATCAAACAGCTTTGAAAACCGTGGGCGTACTGAGATTTGAGCTAATTCAACTTCAGAAAAAACTTGGGTCCTTTTAAAAATCCCTGTTGTACTGTCACGCGTTAGTGCAATTGCTGACCTCCAACTAATCGTTTTACAAAATTAAAACATGACAAATTCATTCATTAGAGCAGAAACAAACCGAGGTAAGAAGAAAATAGGAGTCATGCAATAATGGATAATTCTCGCTTCCGCCTTCAAGGCTGCAATCGCTTCTTTTCCAATTATATTTGAAGCACTGGGTCCTCGACTTAACCAAGATCGAAATACAGAAACCTCAAACTCTAAAACAACAAAACATGATAAGTTTTCTCACTATTTCCAACTGTCACTTTACCTTTCTTTCCTTTTGGCAACAACTGAACAGCTTGTTCTCCATGCATCGATATGGGGCTAAGAATTCCGTCATCCCTCAATTGCAAGATGTGGCCATGGCGAAGATTTCTGTTATTAATTTATTATGTATTGAAGAATCTGAAATCTTAGACTACTTGAGCCACAGTTGAACACAGTACTCCACTTGCCTGTAAAGATCACTTAATTCATTCCTATTGTCCACTTGATTCTTGCTCATTAGCATAGCTTTTGATGGGAAAGCAATTTTGACGAGTTCCCTTAAGTCAGCATGCATGGATAATACGTTTGATTTGCTCTGGACAATTGTACATAAATTATAACAATTATTGATACAAAAGTAACGGCAACGTACCTCTGCCTCTCGACTGTACGGTTGGTGGTAAAATAATCCGGACTTCTGAAGAAGGACGCTGTTCATTAGTTGCCACCTCAGCTCATTCCATCTTGCAAGAATCTTGGCTTGATCAATTAGCTTATCTGATGATTCCTTGGACCAATTGTAAAAGAAGAAGTCGATCTTTTCGAGGAACACATTGTTATGTTAACTACTCTCTTTCTCTCTCGTTACTGCTAAGAACAAAATGTTTACCGAATGCTTCGACAGGTCCAGTAGAAGAAATCTTTGTCGTGGGACCAAAACTGACTGCAAGCAGCTTTCATCGCACACATCTCCCAACATCGCCAATAAGCCATTTTTTAAAGGGTACTTTAACTTCTCTGCATTTAGTGAACTTTTGTCATCAAACAGATTTGCCGGCTCTGATAACAAGGGGAAGAATCGGTAGAAGCTTTTAACAACTATAAGGGAAAGTAATAAGAATTACAACATTTCCCAACATTACAACAGAAGGCTTCACTATCTACCTTCAGAAGAGAATAACGAGGGATCCGGCATCTTTCTGTCTGCAATGCAAGCTTCCCAGTGGATAAGGTTGCGACAGATTAAAATGCACCCAGTCTTTGGGGACGCAGGATCGAAGTTCTCTCGAGACGTAAATAAGCTTAGCAATTCCACAGGATACTCCGCTTCATCTTTGTTCTCCAGATTTTTCAACTTTGCATCATGAGTTTTGAAGCTGTGAACATCGCGGTGAACCTTATGTTGAACGGTTTCGTACTCCATTGAAATTCGATCTCCGATTATCAAAATCTCTCGCATATTTTTCTCAACGTTCCAAAACTGAGCTGTTGAATTATCTGGAGCCGTCATATGAACGATTTTGATTAATTCGTCGACTGTTTCATTCAAGTATTGTTGGGGTTTAAAATCTACAGTTTCCATTCTCAGGGAGGGCAAATTCAGATTGGTCCCGATGTGACACCATTTCTTAAACTTCCTGGCATAATTAATGTGAAGTTTGTCAAGGTGGTCAGTAATGTCTCTGTTAAAGGAAACCATAAGGCATGAACTATACAACCGTCACGATGTACAAAAGCTAAGCTTACTTCCTTAGTCCGATGAAGTCGATGCCCGAACGAATGGTTTCTGTAGAGGCTGTTGTGCTTCCCCTCAACTGGAGTCACCATATGTCACATTTGTAAATATAATTAAGTCACCAATTATTATTAACATTACTCACCGACGATTTCGACAGGGAAGGTTCTAAATGAGTATCTAGCCTTGCTCCTTGGATAGGAATGAAATGCTTCTTGACTGACACCAAAAATTTTGCAAAAATTAAGAAAATTAAAAGCTGCTAAACCTAGAAGGTGTACCTGAACACGACCACGATCGTCCTCTTGGATCATGATCATCATTTGCGATATCTTCGAATGTAGCTAAAGGAGCCGCTGAACTATTTCTCCTCCTCAGAATTCGTCCAGCTGCCGAGTAGACGGGACTACCAGAGGTGGGTGATCTCGACAATTTGTAGCCTATAAAAGCAAGTATCGTCACTTCAACTGTTTTGACCAAAACTGATAAGGTTTACCCATTAGCAGGTCTTTGTCATGTTCCACGGTTGCCTGGTCTTCTAAAGCCTTAGGGGATAACAGTGGTGGGGTTAAGACTTGATACTCCATTGCCAAATCCCATCCTGCGTGTTTGATTGCGGACAAAAAATTATTTCTCAGTATGTCCAGGTTGATTCTGCCTTGTTTCCATACACACATCTCAACCACAATGTCAGACAGGTCACTTCCTACATATAAATAAAAGAATTGCTAATTAGCAGCCGCAAATATTTCATTTACCGGAAGTACCGGAAACGATTTCTGCAGTATCAATAAATGACGCCAGTTCCGTCAAAGAAAGGGAAAACTGAAAATTCCAGGGTCGTTTCCAGTCTGAACACTTCAATATGCGCCCTCCTCTGTCTGTAAGAGTTACAGAAACACATGCTATACCACGACTTCCGGTCCCTCCAGGACTTTGATTGTACAAGTACACATTTTGCTCATCTGGAGCAACATTATTGACAGCTCTGTTATAGTCCTATGAATTCAAATGAAAACTCATCGTAGTGAGATTTAATAATATAGTGAGTCGAGTCATACTTGGAAATGGCATTCTTTCTCGTTACGAGTGTACTTTGGAGTGTTAAAAAATTGCAGGAGGTTTTGATGTAGGTAGAAAGCAAATGGCGACAGAAGGAGTTTCACAAACCTTCCTGTGGAAAACTGCAGAAATAAAAGATACATATAAAGTTTCCAGTACATCAAGATTGGTGGGTCTCTTGGCATACCCGTATGACGGCATCCGCAGTCGAGAAAGACTTTTGAATAAAGTGTACATCCTCTGGCGTAAGTTTGCAATGAGGATTACGATCAAGGGTGACAGAAAGCACTTCCAGCACAGCGTCGTCCAACTTATTGCACAAAGACTGAATCAATTGCTCCTTTATTTCGTTATCTGCATGGAAAGTTTTATTATAATGGATCATAAAGATTGACACCAGCTATGCAGATAAGTGGTGCGTACCTGCTCCCGTAATCCCATGTACTCTCAATAGAATAGCTCCATCCGACATTGTGCTAGAGAGGCAGGAAATGTCTTCCAAGACAAGGAAGGAAGATGAGTCTTCTCTGATGAACTACTCAAGAAAAGAAGAAATATTATGCATACCAATACACTTTAAAGCGGCAAAACGTACTTCAGATGGAAAACCCAGCCTCGTCTTACTGGATATACTGGACTTTCTCGATAGTTTGTCTGAACCAATGTCACCATATACATCCTCTAACTTTTCAATCACTCGGTACAACCTAAAATTTTCTCAGTTTAGCTTTCCAATTCATCTAAGATGTTATAGTTAAAAACAAACCTTAGGTAATATACGTTCCCAGAGGAATTTCTATAAACAAACATGTTTTCCCTGTTGTTTACTTCAAACGCCATTAGGGTTGACCGCAGTATCTGTAAGGAAAGAGGCACAGTGTCTAAACAAAGGAAGACTGACATAGGAAGATTAAGTGTTTGAGTTTCCAACCTGAACTCCCCTAGAAAAGGCAGATTTTCCAGGTCCAGAACTGAGTCTTGGATGAAGTTCAAAAATCTTTTCATATACTACGTCACAGGCAAAAGTTCCAGGTGGACAAGCATTCTGCGTTTCTGTGTCGCCTTCTGCTATCAACATGAGGAAATGTACTTCGTATTGCAAACCTATAAACCTTGCGAGTTGAAATTTAACAGTACCAATGCTCAGTGGCACCTCTTCATTCTTTGTGTAGGGAAGAATTTGATCAATGGAAGGTTTAGCCTTTTCAGCCTCAAGCAACGGACTACATATTCGTGTGTCGTGTAGACTTTGCAGAAGCAAATTTTGATTAACCGTTCTAACAATTAAAAATACCCATGTTGGCAACCCATTGAGACAAACTCTACATCTACTAATGTCTTACCGTATCAATTGATTAATACCATTTAGAATCAAGTCCTTCGTTTGTACACATTGTCGAAGCAGGGTAGAGTTACATTCGTCATTTCTAAGGGTTTACAAAAATAAGCTTATGAAAGAGGTCTCAATTTAAAATGAAAGACATTACCGACAATGACAATAACAATAGACATTAGCCTCCTCAATGCGAAATATGATCCAGAATGGAAGACGGTACTCAGCATTTGATTCATTGTCATCGCTCTGGACGAGCAATAATCTACTCCCCGCAGTGGAGTCACTGTGAGAAGGTGCAACTTCGCTGCTGGTACTTACCAAGTACCACCAATTACCCAGATTTTCGAATCGATAATTTGCAAGCTGTAGTTTTCTGAAACTCTGAAGGTAAACTGTTAGAAAGTACAAATCGAAGAATTTAATAAATGTAATGCTTTACCTCCACAAAGTTTTGAAAACCCATCGAAGTATTTACTACAAATTTTAAGGGAAGACTTTGTTGGAAACACCCTTCTTTTCCTGAATAACTCTCCACATGAAGTGCAATGTCTGCGAGCATTTGTGGGGACAGTGGAAGCGTGTAAATTTGATGCGATGTAATTTCGTCATTGAGGAGCCATTGTATCTGTTAACATAACAGTCATCAATTTTGCACTTTTTCTTTGACAGCTATGCAACGAACCTCTTCCATCATGGAGCTCAAAGATTGACTCTGTCCCTCCGAAATATTCTGACACTCCTCTACACTGAAATTTAAATCAAAACGTTTCATTTTTTACTACATTTACGACAAGGATTTGAATGAACCCACAACGTAAACCGACGTAAGTTATAGGCATGTACCTCTTAATTTCCGTTTCTTCTTGTAAGTGGTCAGAAGGACAAGTGAGGAATAATGCTTCCAAGTGAACACTTCCAGATTCACCTTCAAAGTCCTCTTTACCCATTGATTTGCTGATTTCATCTTTAAAAAGCAAAAATTAGACGGCGTCCAAATGCCAAAAGTGTGCATACCTTTGCATACTGGTAGTGATGACACTACAATAGTCGAACTAAGTTTTTCAGATGTAAATGAGACTCTTAGAATCATGAAGAGAGGAAGAATGCGGTCGCTGTCACCCGATTCGGAAAATCTATGTGTTCAAAAAATTAATTCCGTACCAACTGACACTAAAAGCCAATGCCTCAATACCGTCTTGTACTACAGTTGAAATCGGAAAAGGTGAACTGGTCTGTGGGATTGCTCCATAATTCACTTATCCGTAAGTTTCCAGAATTCGTTGGTCGGTCCGCATCAAACTCGGAGATCGGAGTGGATTGTTGGTACTCCCAAAACTGGACATCCTTTTACATTTTCACAAAGAAATATATTACTGTTATTAAAGAATTCAAGCAGCGAAGATAGCTTTACCTGATCCTGTGTGCTTCGATGAATTTTGTAGTAAAATAAATTTTCTTCATTTACAACGGCACAATTAAAGCGTTTTGTAATGATTTCGCCAAATTTCCGTCGAATAAACGTTTGTACTTCTTCTTGCGTGTCACAAGAAAATGCTGTATGAATGTGACCACATATTTGCTAGAAATTCAGAAATTCAAAACAAGT
>JAQIWU010001622.1:0-15529 GCA_034696445.1 Isotomiella minor
TAGTTAATTAAGGAGACAATTTAGGAGGGGACAATGAATAAATATTAATTGGAGTTTAATCTTATAGTTTACTAGACTGGTAATTGATTCAAGCCTTTGAAGAGGATGATCTCAGTACTTCAAGGTACTCATAGTAGAAGGCAGGCATCTATATAAAAAAAAAAGACATGGTTTGTAAATTTCATATAGAGGACAAAAGACAAAGACAACTTACTGCGAATCCTCTTTGTTTTCCGATTTGAGACTTGGTTACTTGTATCATCAGAGTATCCATCCAATACAAAAAGGCCTTGCAAGCGATGAAATCGCAGGTGTTTCCCTTAGAAACAGCTCCCAGAATCATGTTACTACAATCAAATAATCAATTAATCATTTTTTTACAATTAACAAATTTTTACCTGATATCCATCCATACGAGGAAAGGATGCCTCCTGGATTCTTGCAGTAGCATTGCAGAAATACGTACAGCCCACTTGTACCACGAGGTTATGCAGTTGTGAAAGCTTCCACCGTATCCAATGTTGTCACGAAAACGTAACATCACAAAGTCCTGAAGTGCAGTTTCATTGCTCACAACGAATTTCCGCACGCGTTCTTCCGTTTCGGCAAAGTTGATGGAACGAATAACCTCATTCCTCATTGTTATTACATTTTCTTCATTTGTCAACGTGGTCGCTGCAGCCTTGAGCAACCTGTTTACTTCAGCGTATTCATTATACAAAGCCATCAGTGTCTTGGTGCAAATGATTTTATTGTCCACCATCCGTTTGGGATATCCATGCAACATGATCACCATCATCATTTCATACTCCTGCATAAAGCCCCGCAAGTCGTTGACCATCGTATCTAAAAATACAAACATGTCTCAAAATAATACGTCTCGTTCCAGTTCAAAATGTAAAAACTTACACGGCATTCCTTTTGATATGCATGGGAATAACGCACTCATGACAAGCTGGTAAGTTACGAGATCCATCGATTTTATGTATCTGCGAACTGGTGGCAATGAGCACACTTTGTACAATACGAGTCTAAAAACGATTGAATCAGGCCATTGTCAGTACTTGGGTAAAATCATAGAAATCTACTCACTTTTCCAGTTTACTATTGTAAGCAATAGTATTGCGACGACCCTGTCGTAAGGAACCTCTTCGCCAGAATCGCTTCATCTCCTGAACCACCGCCTTGAAGTCGAAATTTCCAAAATGCTGCAATACCAGCTAAAAAATAAAAAAATTGTGCTTCAAATAAACGTCGTCTTCCTTATTTTTCATGTAGGAAATACTAACCGAGCAATGAGCATGATACATGACCTCAAACATGGAGATCATTTCCATGTCAATGTCCCTCAGAGCCAACTTGAGGTTCATCTGCACTGGTAAATATGGTACTACCTGAGCGTGCACAGGTTTTGGATACAAATATTCCTGAAGGGGCAATGAAAAAAGGGTAGGTCGTAAACTGTGAAAATTCTACTTATATCAAAAATTACCCTCATAACACTGTCCATAGGGTCTTCTGAGCCTTCAATCATCAGCAGACCTTCTATAGGCGACAAGTCCTCCTGTTTCACCTTCCTCCCTCTCTTTCCATTGCCGTCATAGCTAAGCTTTTGTTGCGTCTTCATCATGTTCAGAATCACCATGAGACTGCTGTCGTCTTTCAGATAAATTCCATTGTAGTGGTACTTGGAGTTCCCTCTTGTTCCAAGCCTACGAGTCTTCAGACCAGGAAAGACAGACCTAACAAAGAATATCAAATAAAACTCAATGTTCCGAACGAAACTTGTTTGGGTGAGTTACCGAATCAGCTTCCCAAATGAAGCCGCGTTCACTGGTTCCAGACCATGTTCAGTGCAGAGCAGCACATACTGATCATAGACAAATCCACGGGGGAGACTTTTCCCATTGCAATATTCGAAATTTTCAGCCAACCACAGAACACTGACTGGGCAGTTGGAGACCAAGGTCAAAGCTTTGATGTCAGCTTTTGGCCCTCTGACTCCAGAATAAGTTGACCTATGGAATGACCAAGCAAGTCTCATCTTCCCCAGCCAGAAATGGAGTAGCTAAAAGCATACCTTATTCTGACGTCATCACCCTCGAGTAGTGTAACGAACTCCGGATCTCCCCCCTCCTCAGTCTCCATGGGGACATCATCGTTGTTGTCATAGGAAAGGTCGCAGTCTACGTAGCCGTCCAACGGGCCGATCGACAGCTTCTTGCGCCGTCTCGCCTTGGCTTTTCGTCGTGGCTTGGTCCTCTCCCCTTCGTCCTCATTGATCCTTGGATACGTGTCATCATCACTCCCCTCGCTCATGGGGTAGATGAAGGTGTAGAAGGGTAGGTCCATGTACTCACCAACCGGCCTATCCCTCCAATACCCCGGATCCGGCATGTTAGACGCCTCCCCCATGTCTTATTCTAGAGAAGACACTTTTCACTTTTGTAGAAGGACACCAGGGCACTTACTTTCAAAAGTCCTTATCAGTACCACCCACGTTCAAAAGTTCTACAACAAAGTTTCCACAAAAACACCTTATTTTTTCACAAATCAACGAAGGCTCTCCTGGACACAAAAAGTGACTGAACCACTCCGCACGACACGACAAGACTGACTGACTGACTGACTGAGAGAGAGAACAAAGGAAGGAGAGTGAGAGTGAGTCTGCCTTTGTCTTGTGGGTGCTGACGCTGCCTTCGTCTCGTCTGCTCTGATCTGTCCAGTAGAAGCTTCACTCTTCTCTCCTTCGGTCATTCACCTTTCCTTCCTTCCTTCCCTCCCTCTCCCTCCCTCCCTTTGTGACGTAGACTGGATGATGATGATGATGATGATGTTTCGTCAACCAATAGAAGTTGACCACGAGGAACTTTCTGGATGGTTCGATGAAGAAAAAATGTCACGTGAGAGAGACAAAGGCGGCTGCATTGCGTATGCAAAATGTAAAGGAGCTTGGCTTTCTAACATGATATTTTCTGAAAGATCATTATGTAATTGCGTTACATTTTAGTTGACATGCCAGTATTAATTTGAAAAGTTTCGACGTGTCAATTAAATTCATGCGTTTTCTCATAGGATGTGACGCTTATCATTTGTTGGTACTTTACAGCAAGGTAAAATAGTGGATTTGTTGGGTAAGTCAAGTGCTCGGATTCATGCACACGGCTTTATTTTCTTTGTTGTGTCCACACGGTGATGCGGGGCAACGGCAATCAGTCTCCTGTCCCGAAAAAAGTGCACGGATCAGGAATATAATTTCACTTTGTGTCGGTATTATTCTATTCACGAGGAACGTACTAAATGTAGGAATTAAACGCATACTACAATCAGAAGTTAAGATCAAGGCATCATGGACCCACTGTTCATTGCTTTGATAAAGTTCAGACAGCGAGAATTTGATGACTGTGTTACACTTTGTGGTGAAATTTTACGAAAAAATCCATTAGACCAAGTAAGTAATTGAGAATTTAACTCTAAAGCTTACTAGTTGGACCAGTTGAAGAGATTCTCAGAGTGCCCCTAAAATAGTATTTATCTTTATAACGGTTATATTCCTTATTATAATCTGAATAAGGTACAATTATATTCCAGTAATAACTTTCATAGACCCCCTACTAGTCCTTTGATGTCCAATGGCTAATGTAATTACTTAACTTCAGGCCGCTTGGAGCTTAAAGACGCGCACTTTGACGGAGCAAGTGAGAGTGGACTTTTTGGAAATTTTTGACGATGGAATTGCAGAAACGGTGTTCACTGAGGACACCATTGCCACAGCAGCCAGACCTGGGACCTCCTTGAGAACAGCTTCAGCAACTCGAGGACGACCAGGGTCAAGAGGAGATGGACCAAGTCCAGCCATCAGGTTGACAAACCATCCGTGTTACTAAAAGCAATGTTAGACACTAAATCCATGTGTAGACCTGTCACACAGTCTGGCAGACCTTTATCAGGGGTACTTCGACCAGGGTCGTCTGCTTCAGCTAGACCCGGAACAAGTCTAGACCAGGCACTTCGTACAAGAGCCACGACAGCAAGACCTATTTCAGCATCAGTGGGAAGGTAAGCCATTCAAGTGTCAATTCCCAAATAAAAGTTTCGTATGTAGACACGTAAGGATGGGAACAGCTTCCATGATTGGAAGTGAAGATGGTCCCTTTATCAATTCTTCCAGACTAAATGTTCAGAAATATGCCCAACAGGAAAACTTGGGGAAAGCGTTGTTCGAGTATTTATTCTATGTCGAAAACGATGTGAAACGGGTAAACTTTAAACCACGGTTTGGGATGCTTTAATATAAATTGCTTATTTGAAGGCCCTAGAACTGGCCACTGTGGCAGTTCGGTGCCCTCCAGGAACCCAAGACTGGTGGTGGCAGGTACATTTAGCCCTTTGTTGGCTGCGGCTTTGCCAACCTCGGAGTGCAGAAAAACATTTCCGTTCCGCCATCACGATCGAACCTATGCTAGTTGCCTATTTGGGATTGGCGAAGGTGTACATAAAATTGGACCAACCCTTGACTGCTTTGGACACTTTACAAAAAGGAGTAGACAAGTTTCCCGAAGACGTCACTTTAATAATAGAAATGGCCAGGTTGTCATGTACTTATGGTGGTCTGAAGATGATGCCTTATTCGCTATTTTAAAAGCAGGATTCAATAAGGGTTGCAGAACATGATGCTGAGCGTAAAATTGTACAAAGATGTCCTGTCTCATGATGCCTCTAACATAGAAGCAATTGCTTGCATTGGGATGCATCATTTCTACACAGACCAACCCGAAGTCGCTCTTCGCTTCTATCGGTATAACCATCTTCCTCTTGGTTTTTATTTTGATAACTATTTGAATTGTCCAGGCGACTGCTTCAAATGGGGGTGTACACACCCGAGCTCTTTGTCAATCTAGGCCTTTGCTGCTTCTATGCCCAGCAGTACGACATGGCTTTAAATTGTTTCCAACGGGCTTTGCAAATAGCTGGGAATGAATGTATTGCTGAAGTGTGGTATAATTTAGGACAAATCTCGATGGTACTTCAAAATTATTCATGAACTCTGGGATCGGCATTGAATGACTCAATCTTTGACAGGGTATGAGTGACACAACTTGGGCTGCTCAATGCTTTAGACTTGCAATCTCCTCCGATAACAATCACTCCGAGGCTTACACAAATCTTGGAGTGCTGGAGGCTCGGAAAGGCCATAATGAACAGGCAATGGCATTCTTCCAAACGGCAAGCACCCTTGCCCCACATCTCTTCGAACCACTTTACAACCAAGCGAAGATCGCGGACTCGGTAAGCGTATGTTTAGACCGTACTCATATCTTCCCCTTCCTTTGTCCAAACCAAAAGCAGTAAGATCCTTATCATTTCAGGTAGGTGACCTGCAGAATGCTTACGTCATTGTGCAGAAGGCCCTTAGAAACTACCCCGACCATGCAGACTCCAAGCAACTCCTCGGAAAGCTAAGGAAATACTTTGAAACCATGTAGAGGAAAGGTCAAAATAAATAATTTACAAGTTTCAATTCAATTTCGGAAAGGGGGGCAGTGACAATTGCTGCACCTAAATTATAACAGCAATAGACTGCCTCCTCTCGAAACTGTCTCAATCTATTTTTGCATGCAACAAATGAAAGTCAAACCAGACAACAATACGAATTCAATTTTCTGGAACACAATAATTAGAGCTTGAAATAAATCTGATATTAGGAATGGAGTGAAGTGGGAAAATCTGTCCATGATTGTATTTAATTTCTTAGCAACTCCTATCTTAGCATATAATTCAGCATTCGTAATTAGTAGTGGTAATAACAATAATCTACATTCAAAAGTTTGCATAAATAAAGCATAAGCACAGATTAGTCTTTGTTTGTCCATGGAAGTATTTGAGCATCAATTATCCACTATTTCGTCGTCTTCCTCCTTTTCTTCGTACGAATAATACGTTCTTATGGTAAAGCACAAGGTTTCATTGCTTTCTTGTTTATACAGACTGATACGGTTACAATTGGAAGTGGAAGTACGTATCGTTAATTAATGCCCTAAGTTAATAGATATAGATAGTTATTACAGACACGAAGGTATAAAAGTTAGGAAAGGAATGAATGGTCCTCTTTGAAACAGGATTCGAAGCAAAACTCAACTCCCTCAAAACTGAAAAAGAAACAATAAAGCTATGACCTTTTTTTGGCTTTATCTTTATGAAATGATAACTCACCCTTTTAAGAAATTCTTCTGCACAGATACGAGCACGTGCATTCACAGCTAACTTCATTTCACTAATTTCTTTGTCAATCTCTTCCATGAAGTGGATAACAAAGTCGACTAACTTGTGTTTGTACATTTGCTCCGTGTGGAAATTGGTAATAAGGAAACTTATATCGTAGCCCTGCAAAAGAAAGAAATGACAATGACAATGCCATAACAACCATCCAAAATGGAATTAAAATATGTTCACATACCTCAATCGGTTTCCTCCGTAGGACGATAAAGTTCTCCGCCCTCATCATCATAAACCTCATGAACTTGTGACACAGGATTTTTTCAATCTCATCCGCCTGTTTGACAGCTATACTGACTCGGACAGAGTTGACAGACGCCTCTATCAAAACCTTCTCCTTTTCGTTGCGACTAATGATGACCGGATTAAGTAAGAGTTCTTTACTCGCCCTGTACAAACCCCAAAACAGACAAGTTAGATTCAAACGGATATATACACTTTTACGGTCTCCTTCATACCTGACTTCCACTTCCGGTTTGTTGTGTCTTTCAACAACCTGTGACGAGAAGTTCTCCAGGCACATTGCAGCAGTTAAGGTGTGTCTCACCGCAGTCAAGTATGGTCTCAACGTTGCTGCCTATCCGTCGTAAAGTTATAAGGAAAGGCAATTAGTCAATCCAACAAATGAAAAAGAGAACAACTACTTACCATGATTGACCAAAGGAGAAAGATGTGGTGGTGGTGTTGTTCTGAAGTAGTTTAGGAATTAATCCGTCCAACAAACCTTGCTTTTCCTCGTGTATATCCTTACAAAAAAGTCTTAACTGTCCTCAACTTTATGTCTTCATTCCACGGAGAAATACTCCTCCCACTTGGAAATGTAAAAGTATAGATCCCCAAAAAAAAAGGTCAGAGGAGTTGGTTTGGGAGGAAATTAAAAAACGAGGATGATGTCTCCTTCAATTAATTATCCCTACATTCAATTGTGGTCAATTATCAAGAGCTCTCTGAATTATTTAAGAGTGACGTCAAGTAATAAGCCAAAAGGCAAAAAAAGAAGTGTAAACTTTTTGGGCGGCGGTGGTGGTGGTGATTTGTACAACACACATTCCGTGAAAGGAAAGTGTGTGGAAGCCGGCTTGCTCATTATTATTGCTTGTTGAACAAAACGTCTCCCTTTGCACAGACAGATCGTGGTTGGAGTGCGAGCGAGCGAGCGAGTGTTGAAAAGTCAAAATTCTGCTGCTGCTGCTGCTGCTGTTTTGTTCATGCTGCTGTTGCTGCTGCTGCTGCTGCTCAAAGTTCGAATTCTTTCTTTTTTGATTCCTTTTCTTCTTTCCGGCCTTGACCTTGGTCAGGACTGGAGGTACTTGTTCGGCTAGTCAACCCACCGAGGAACAACCCGTCAACTTGGGTCCCCTCCGATTGTCACCTCCTTCAACCGTTGTTGTTGTTTCTGAAGGAAGGAAGGAAAAAACGTTTCAGGTAAGGGTCCTTCCTACGCTTGGTTCTTTGAAAGGAAAGTGACGTTATTATTTGTTAAGGGGTCTCCTGTGCTGACTGGTCCTTCTCCTTCGTTGACGCAGGGGAATGTATGGACTGGACATGGTCACGGGTCACGGATTATGAAAATCATGTAGTCACCCTGCAAATAAACTGGCTAGGGGTTGGATACTAACGGTTGGACCTGTGGAAAAGGTACGTGATTGACTGCCATTCGTGAGCGGATAAGAATGCATACGTTATACTTACAGGAGGGGTCTCTTGTGTAAGAAGACTTATTGTTGGAGGTACGACTGACGAGGACGGCACCACTAATCAATCAATCATGGGGAAGAAGAAAGTGTTTCGAATTATCCCTCCGGCTCCGACGAAGCTAGATGTGGTTCAGCCGTCGAATCATAATAATGGTCAAAAGCCGGCACAGGGCTCGGTATCTTCTACATCTGTAACTGGTCCTTCACATGGTGGTCTCCCGAAAAAGGAGGCGAGTTTGGAAGCTCTCAACGAGGGAGATGTGGAGTCGGCTTTGGAAAAACTGATGAACAAAGTGGTGGATGAGGTAGGAATATTATTGTACAGCCAATTTCCTGGTGTTTTACTTTGGGTGTTGCATTTTAGGCAAGCTTGAGTGCTTTTGCACAACTGTGGAACAAAGAAATGAAGCAAAGGACAGAGATGTTGGAGGCCAATCGAAATCCGAGTTACGAAGAGTTTGAAAAGTTGATTGGTATGAAAAAGTTGGATTCAAATTTGAAAAAGTGTTCGGGGTTTGTGCGTAAATTGGTAAGAAATTATCACGCATTCAATTCATCACGTCTTCCCTAATTGGATATAAATGCTATGCAGAAACAATACTCGGACAACCAAAAAAGTTCAATAGAGGGTGATTTGAAGACGCTTAACCTCTCCAAGTATTTGACGGAAATTGCGACAGCAGTAACAGAGGCGCGGTTTAAAATTGACCAAGTCCATGATGCCATGGCAATTTGCTCTTGGATCCATCAACGCTATGCTGATTTCTCTGCAATGGTGGTAGAAAACTACAAAACCCATTTACCAATGAAAAAGTTTGATATGGTAAGATCTTGCGCTCCACCCTAGTGACAGGTTAAAGATTTCCTTTCCTCCATTATTTTTGTAGTCAAGTTCGTCATTGAGTAAGCTGTCAGTGGACATGAGAATAGTTGGAGAACTGGTCATGGTTGGTATAATTCCTGTCGTTGCTGGATGCTCCATAATTGGATCTGTGATACGTAACTTGGTGGCCTCAGACAAAGAAGGGCTGCAGTGTCTTATTCCTCTTTTATCATTTGTCATGGGGATGGGAGACGCGTTTCTGGGAGTAATACCTCGGAAGATCTCAGACCTTTGCAAGAAACATAATGTGATTTTAGTCAGAAACGATACTGTGCCTAAGGATGCCAAACGCACCATGAAGAGTGTTTTTGATGACTACTTTTCATTTCTGTCTCAGGCGCTCATAAAGGTATTTATTCTATCAATATTATGATGTATTGAGTATTTACTTATTCTGAATCTAATTAGTTACATCAAGAGAAACAAAAGTCTGAGTTGTACAACCGCAAATTGTTAAAAACAAAAGGAGAGATACCGCAAGAAAGAAAAGAAAGCCATGTCACTCTAGAAGCCAAGTTTGATAAGTACAAAAGCGTTGTTGCAAAATTTGCTGATATAATTGACGAGGATCTGCCAATCCTGCCTGAACTCCCTGCTGGTAAACCAACGATTATCTATTTGTGCAAACGAGCAAATGGGCCTTAAACTATTTCCACATTGTAGATCCTGATTATGAAGAAGAGAAAATGTTTACTCGAGGGGGAGCTGAAGACTCTGAGTCGGTTGACACGGTTCCTGGAATAGTGATTTTTGAAGACGAGGAAACTAGATCATTCTATCAAGACTTTAAGGACTTGAAAGTCTATCTTCCTCCAGTGGCATATCGAGAAAGTGTTCAACAGGCCGCTCAAGAGGTTTGGTATACGTATACTTAGTTCCCGATACATTTTTTGCAACGGTTGTATTTTGTTTAGACACAAGAAATTGAAGAGCGAGAGAAAGCTTTAAACGACTTTGATGATATGGTGGAAACAGCAGAACTTGAACAAGGCTCATCATCGCCGGAAGAAGAATTACCCGGGGGTAGTGGTGATGCTGACTTGCCTCCCTCTTTACGTCAAGGTACAACATACAATGCTTCTTAAGACATTGATAATTGAGTGTCTACTTTTTATTATCTCAGCCAACGACGAAAAAGAAAATGAACCACAAATGAAGCAAACTTTCAAGGACTACTTGGATAATTTATTGTTTTGTTGCAACCGTGCCGCCATTGACAAAGCGGCTCTGGAGTTCGCTGAAAGTCACAACTCAAAGCCGAACAGAAAGAAACTAGTTCAGTAAGTTCGAAGTTTAGCCCACTGCTTCTATAGTTGATATTTGCTAAAGCTATATGAATATCCTCTTAGGGATTTATTCCGTGTACCACGCCAGCGCATCGATTTGCTACCTTTTTATGCACGTCTGGTTGCAATTTTGAATCCTGTGATGCCGGATGTTGGTCTCGAACTATGTCGTCTTCTAAGGAATGATATGATATTCCTCGTGAGAAAGAGACATCAAATATTTATTGAGACAAAACTCAAGATCATCCGGTTCATTGGGGAGTTGGTGAACTTCCGTATTTTTCCAAAATCGGATGCTTTATTCTGTTTGAAAATTTTACTTATGAATTTTGTACATCATCAAATTGAAATGGCATGTGTCCTGGTGGAAACCTGCGGTCGAATATTGTATCGTACCCCTGATTCACAACGACGAATGAAAATCTACATGGTATTTTCTAGTTTATGCAATTGGTGATGGCAAGTGGTAAATATTGTTGGTTCTTTGTACAGGAAGAAATGGTGCGGAAAAAGACTGTGAAGAACTTGGAACCGCGATATTTGTCCATGATTGATCATGCTATGTCCATAGTCATTCCTAGGGAAAATGCGCCCAAAGTATTGAAAAAGTTTACACCCATAGAACTTTATCTTAGGCCTATTCTTTTGGATGACCTGAACAAAACAACTTACAAGTTAACCTTGTCAATTTTGAAAACTCTTGATTGGGCAGATGATTGGGTGAGTAAACGTGAATATAAACTTTGAAACTTTAGTGAACTTGGACATGTCGTCATAGGTGTCGGAGGTTGCTTGTCGTTGTTTTACTCGACCTTGGCTCATAACTCATCAACAATTACAATTACAAGCGGAGTTACTAAAGGATCTTATCAAGACTGAAGTAAGTAGCCTTACTTGTAGCCTTGCTTTCAGAGAGGACGTTTACAGTCATTGATATGTCATTTAAAATTGTAGCCCGGCGTTGTTACCCGTGTAGTTGACATTGTGTTGGAAGAAATTCGGCGAGGTTTGGAACATCCAGGCGTCCACTACAATCACCGCAGATACTGTACCTTGACGTATCTGTCAGAACTATACTACTATCGCCTACTTAGAACTGATACCTTATTTGATGTAATTTGTGAATTGATTGGTTGGCCTTTGTACATGAATTCTTTCTTTATTTTTCCAGGTACTGTATCTCTTGATAACTTTCGGTGTCTCGTGGGACCCTTCGAGAATCGCTTCTATGGACCCACCGGACAATGTTATGAGAATACGACTTACTACTTTTTTATTAAAAGACTGTGGTGAATACTTGTTGGGAAGTGGGTCCAATCGAAGAAGATTACGGTTGTTCATGCTTCATTTACAAGTAAATTGATCATTCGTAATATGTCTCTTTTGAAGAAGAAAACATTATTTTAATTTTATTACCATCTTCAGAAGTACATTTGGCTCAAGCGGTCCTTGCCGGTGTGGCAAATGCGAAACTTTCCTTTTGGAGTCCTGGAAACATTTGAAGAAGCAGCTAAAAAGCTTCATCCCAAAATGAAAATTGCGAGAAGCTATGAAGAGGCAACAGAAGCTTTAAGTGAGATGGAAGAAGACGGCGATGCTTCCACTGGGAAACCAGGCGAAAAAATGCCAAAACTTCTTCCTGTGTCTGAGACTGCAGGTAAGCACATTGTACCAAAATATGGCATCGGCGAATTTATTAATGATTATTTCGCGCTTAGAGTTATTTCCGTTTCTCGATCCGTGGCAAAAATGTTTGGAGTTACAAGAGAGTCAGTATGGAAAGAATGGGCAACAGGTTAGTCGCAGGGGCAGTCGGGCATTAGGAAATGATATAATCTTTGAAGAGGATGAGGACGTAAGGGTCGATTACGTTTGTACACAACAATGTGTAATTGTGTCAACTCTGTAGGAAGATCCGTATGAACGAGGCTCAAGACATAACATTTCTCCAGAAGATCACGAATTTAACGCACTGTTTGAAAAAATGTGCTCTGAAGTTAACTACAGTGGCCGACAAATGAAGACTGATATTTCCATTCCGCTTCACGTTAGTAACTCTACCCATTCAACCTCAGGTTGGTTGGTCATTATTTTAAATTTAAATAATGGGCCAAACTTAATTAATCATACAATTATTTATAGCTGCGGAAAGCGCTTCGGAAGACTCTTTAAGGGGTCCGTCTGATACTGTCGCATTCAAACTAATGACTCGGAAAGGTAATAAGCAGCAGTTCAAAACGTTAGCATTGCCGGCAGACAGTGATTTAGTCCGACGCATTCGAAGTCGGGAAGAGGTATTACTATTGTTATATATCTCCTTGTTGATTCTTTTCTCTTAATTAAACCAATTTTCTTCTTTGAAGTTGGAGCGAGCGGAGAAGGAAAGCGTTAAGAAAAGGACTTTAGCAATTAGTCAACTTCAAGACGCCGAAGAATTACAGCAGGAACTTGCGGCAATCAATATGGCTTTCAATGCTGCGCCGTATCATCAACGACGAAAAGTCTAGCCTTTATGTTTAATCTTCATCTGATTTTCATAACCTCAGTCATTAATGCAGTTATAGACCGTCATTAGTTGAACATGGAGCATTTGTTTATATGAATTAGTAGCCTGTCAAAAACTGTACCATTGACGGTAGTTTTGGCAGTTTTTTAAATTTCAAATGTTCTCAGGAAAACTGCTCCATTGTTCTTCACTAAATTGAACCCTTTGTATTCCCGTTATGTGTGCTATGTATTGGCACCTTCTTTGATGCCACTTGAGTCCAGTACTTACACTGCATGATTTTTATAATGCTAATAAACTGTATTTTCTCACCGTTAACTTGAGTATTACGGGTTTATTCTCAAATCGTTCATTGGCAATTGGCATACATGGAAGCTAAAGACGTAGAGAGAGAGAGAGAGAGAGAGAGAGAACACTGTCCAATGACGTTTTGTTTCTTCAAAATAATCAGCTCATCTTTGTGTATTGCGGCAGTGAGACCCTCGTCCTCTTCCGTTGGTCAGGCCTTGTGCAGAGAAAGTAAAGAACTAAAGATGATGAAAAAGTGACCAGTAAAAATCCAAATGAGGGTTTGTGAGAAAACCAAGTACAACCAATGATGGATAAGCAAACGAAAGTTGCAGTGACGATGCTGAATTTCTCTGGTCCCATCAGGGTTAAATTCCTCACCACCCAATTCTTCCTTCCTGAACAGATAGGAGATGCTGAGTTAGGAGCCTTGTGCAAATAAAAGAGCTTACCAATAAGAGTGACCATTCTAGAGATCAGGTAGATGCCCGTTGTAGCAATAAAGTATGCAGAAAAGCGATACACCCAAGACTCCACCGTCAAGGAAGAATGCTCCCTGCTAAATATTTCACCGTGGTGTTTCTTTCCTTCGTGAATGAAAACGATGGAAGCTCCAGAGTCCGTAGTGAAAGGTCGCAAATAGTTCCCACTTTGCATTGCCACTATGCTGACCTACTCGAGAAAATAGCAATGCAGATAGGATTTGGAAAGTCATTATATGCGATTATTTACAAAAGTGCTGGGTGATCCAGCAAAGGAAAACTGGATTCGAACGTCACCTACTGCAGGGTTCCAAATGTTTGAGGAGTGGTAGTACAGCCCCATGTGCATCTTAATCTCTGCGGGTTCAGGTCGCTCGCCACTTGTAAATTCCACGAATGTCGTGAATTTATCCTTCAGCTCTGAACCCAGCTCGTAGTTACCAATGTAAACGTGGGGGTTTATTCGAACTTCACTCTCCAACGGAAGCCTCCTTCGAGAAAATCAAATCATAAAGGGCACGAGGAGCATCAACTAAGGTACTTACTTGGGGTTGTCATGACCATTTGGAATTTGGAAGTTGGAACTGTCACTCAATTTGTCCTTCCAGGCTTTGTTATACCGAGCTGACCTCATTCCTATTTCAGTCCCTTGCCTTAAAAAGCATTTGCGTGGTCATTTAGCATCCCTTGCGTCAAGTGTCTCAACTTACCCCGCTGTCTCCTCAACCCATTGAAACATTTGTACTCTGCGTTTCAGCTTCACAGCATAAATTGAGACACCGTAAGGGAAGTCATCCAACGGGTCTTGGATTCTCAAATAGCCACAGATATGAACTAATTTGCCCTCATTTTGTGGAAGAACGTATTCAGGACGCGAGACAATGGTAACAGATTTCATGCCGTCATGATATGATCTTGAATTCTCTACTGCTCTCTTCTGCAAGATAATCAAAACAATGGCTAGTTTAACAATTACTTATTTTTTGTTATAGAAATACTCCATTAACTTTTCTCCGCACTAATTTGTTCAAGGAATAAAAAATTTCTTTCGAGATGAAGATTCAGATACTTTAAGCACACAATGCAATGATTACAATTGCGAATTGATAAGCATCTTATCCAAATTGGAAACGCAGGGGGCGCCTGTTATGACATACACCAGGGACTGCAAAAAAGCTCTGGGATTAAGAATATCTCATAATTCCCCTTGGCCAGTTTTTAGTGCCGATTGTGAGAAGCACTTAAAGCGAAAGCAATAAGACAACGAGCGAAATTAAGAAACGGTTTACAATACTCAATCAGCGATGAACAGGAAGAAAAATAATGAGAAATGACTGCATTGTGAATAATGATTGTCTTTCACTATTAATTGCAGGGTTCTTGGAAAAGAAATCATCAAACCTTTCATCCGGTTATTATTTGTTTTATATATTAGTTAAAGTGCATGCTCCACAGTCATTACGCAAGTATTTTGGCTGAAGAGAACTTGCCTCATTCCAAAAGAGAAGTGAAATTGAGCCAAAGAGCACAAAGAATCCAACGCCTTTCTTAAACCAATTCCAGCAATATCCGTAATGAAGCTTCATACACTGGCACCGTTCCAATGTCTTTTTCTTTGTCAAGTTACTTCTAGCGTACCACGAACCAGGTTGGGGTCCAGAAGATGCCTCGTACTATTTTTAAAATGACAGCTTTGATTTGTTGCACATGAATGGATTCAAATATGATTTGTCCATCCGTCATTCCGAAAAGCCATACTCATTCGGTTATGGTTTGACTTGGCTGGCTTTTGATTGAACAATTACATCGGATGACGGATGGACAGACGTGGCATAAGGATAATAAACTATCAACCCTACGTTAAAATAAGTACTCATTAGAAAACGTACAATTGAACGATACATTTAGGTGTGTTATTGTCTTTCTTTCAGACTGAGATTGGGAGGACAATCTTCAATGATTCATAATATGGCACAGTCGCTCCACCACTCGTTAGTTTATTGACAGCAGTGCCCTCCTGTCTTCACACTTTTTATGCGCTATATCTTCCTTCATTGTTGATGTTCAGTGTACCTAGAATGAACACAAAGAAAAACCATAAAGAGTTGTGG
>JAQIWU010001623.1:0-15524 GCA_034696445.1 Isotomiella minor
GTTATGGCAACAGCAGAAGTAGCAGAAGAAGCAGAAGCTTCATCTCCCTTTTTATTTCCACTTGCCTGCTTTCTCCTCCATTGCCTACCTAAGTTAAATGTACCATCCCCTCCTTCCTTACTTACTTACTACTTTCTCCACCATCATCATCGCTTTCTTCGCTTCCTCGTTAAAGTGGGAGAAAAATCCAGGGCAGAGTAACTACCATTAGGCTCTCACTCAGTTAGGAAATGGATGGAAGACGGTAATAAGAGGGAGAGAACAGTTTCATTAAATTAGAAAGGTAATTTATGTACAAATGCCCGTCTTCTTCAGCAGGAGAGGCTGAAGGAGAGAAAAGTAACTGACTTCCTCGTCTGTCACTCAAGTCTCCTCTATATACTTTTAGCAAAAATTTATTTCTGCATGTTGAACACTGAAGGAAGGAGAGGAGAAAGTCTTCTTGAGCTGTAGCTCCTTGTCTCAATCTTTTACTTTTTTAAGTGAAACAAAAAGTGGATTAAGCTGGTTACGATAAGTACGTTATTATGGTCTCCCTTCTTCCCTTCCCTCCAAGATGAAAGTGAGAAACGAAAAGGAGGAGAAAGTATAAAGTATAATACAAATTGCGACAAGAATATAAAAAGAGTTGGTTCGTTTTTGTCGTGTCTGGGGTTTGGGATCCGGATCCGGATCCTCGTGTAAAGGATTAAGAAATTCTTTCCTCTCCCAACGGATTACAAAAAAAGCATAGTAATATGTAATAATGCCTCTCTCATGAGCAGACAAATTGTGTCCTTTCACAATAGTTTAGCAAGTTCAGTAAATTGGCCCAATGGAATAAAAAGAAGAATAAATTCAAAAGCAGAAGAGAGAGAGAAAGCCTTTGAGACATGGAATGAAATGAATGACGCAAGGCAAAGCTACACTAGCTGATTACTTCCACCATTAGGAAATTAAGGGATTCTCTCACATGGTAAAAGTCATAGATATTTCACGTGGCGTGTGGGTTGACAGTAATAAAGGACGGAAGGGTCCCCTCATTCATTCATTCACCAGCTATCTATTTATTTATGTAGGCCATTGCTCCCTTACGTAAGGAAGTTTCGTGGGGAAATATAAATCAAAGCACGGGGAAAGCAGGAGAAAACAAATAAATAATATTTCTCAGTGACAGATGGTAATTAGCTTGACTCGACTGTCTCCCAAAGAACGGAAGCACGGTAGGTGGGTGGGAGAAAGTAGGTTCCTAATAATGCAAATATATCTACCTACCTACGTGTGTATGGTATTGTTGGACAGGGAAGATGCATCGCATCACGCAACCAAAAGTAGGTATGTATAATTTTCTGTGAGAGAGAAGAATCCCATTTGAAATGGTAAATAAATTGCAAAAATTCACGAACGAAGTGAAAGTGGTGTGGTGACGATATTATGCGAGTATGCCATTAGATAAGGAACGAGGATGATGATGATGGTCGTATATCACCCCATTCTCTCTGACCAGCCACATTTACCTACTAAAAGGAACCACTTTCTCCACCACTTTCCAGAGCTTCTCTTTAACGAAAACTGGATTCAGAAGAGGCTTCACAGAGCTTAAAGACCTCTCAAACTTTCTCCTCCAAAAACTTTTCAACTAAACCAAAAACTGAGTCTTGATCCATGGATTTTAGATTCAAAATTAGTTTCCCCTCTCAAACACACACACACTCAGAGAATAATATTCTATACCACCCTTCTCACCACACCACACCAGAAGAGAACCAAAATCTTAAGCTAGTGATTTCATATTTTTTTCTGTGGGCATGAAAATTGTGAGCAGTTAGTTTTACTTTCACTTAACTTACTTTCTCTCCCTCTTTCTTTCTTCCACATAAAGTATAGAGGAGAAAGCAGAGAGAAAAGTGGAAAACAACAACAATCCAAACCAAACCAAGGAGAGAGAGAGAGAGAGAGAGCAAAGAGCAATGAAGGAGAAGTTGTTTTTAAGCATGTTTGCCTAATGTGCAATATATTCCCTGCTTACAATTCTTAAGTAAATGCAAACTGCTCCAAAGAAAACTTTCTCTCTGTCTGAGCCCTGCCTTCCTTTCCTTTTCCTTTTCCTTCCTTTCATGGAGGAGGGCGAGTAGTAGTGAGTGAGCATAATAAAGTACTTAAAAGGTGTTTGGATTTTTGCCTAAATCCTTTTTTCCTTACACAAAGAAAGAGACTTAGGAAAGTAAGTAAAGTAAGGCGGATTCGTAAGCTACATGTTTTGTCAAGCTTGGTTGCTTTCTTCGCATTACTTACCTACGCTGCAATAGAGCACAATGCCCACCACGACTACCACTGTTTACATTACATTAGTCATAAGGACAGACGGACAATAATGGGCAATTAGGTATAGTTGACGTTTTAAGGAAAAGGAGAGAGAAAGCAAGCAACCAAGCAAAGGTCTCTGAATTAAAAGTATTTTTCAAAAAGGGTATAGAATTCCATCCAGTTTTTTAAGATGGTGAAAGTCAAGCTATGTGTTTACTCAGCTCAGTAAACAAAGAAGACTCTCTACACTACAGAGTCACTTCTATTTCGTGTGCAATGTACCTATATTAGAGAGCTTGGGTTGTTCACTTTCTCCTCTCTCCTTTTCTTCGGTTGGTTGGTTTTTAGGTTGACTCTTGGGTCACGATGAAAAGATAAAGAGGTTTCTCGTACTGCTCCGACCTAATCTTTTCTTTTGCATAAAAAAATTTGTGATGGATGGATTTTCTTTCCGTTCTCCTTGAGAGCTGTAGAAGAAGTATCTGCTGCTCCTGTTCTTCCATCCATCCATCCATCCTTTACACCAAGCTTTTTCCTCTCTTCTTTCTTATTTTTCCTGCCTCACTGAGCACTACTGAGCACAGCCTCTACAAAATAAAATAAAGGCGCAGCGAGAGTGTGAGTGAGAGAGAGAGGATTAGACGCTGAAGAATTTGAACCCCGAACTGATGAGAAAAATCGATACTTAATTTGAGGATATAAAAGAAGGCTACAAGTAAATTAAGAGAAAAACTATTACGATTGCCTGCCGGGCCTGCCATTGCCAAGACAAGATGAGATATCAGCATGAGCCGCCGTGCTTTTTCCACCCTATTTACTTAAGAAACGATGGCAATGGCTACTACATACTACCCACTGCCACTTCCTTTCACTCTTTTTGTAATTAAACTACATAAAAAAGTTTCCAACTCAAAACTACCTACATCGACAGACATATAAAACTTCACTCTTTTTCACAAAACCGAGGTTAGGATGTCAGTTACAGAAGGTTTTTTTTGGCCAGATCTGCATTTTAACACCTGCTGCTTTCCCTCTCGTCTCGGTTGACATGGAAAGAGTTTTTCACGAGACTTTATTTCTCAGCAGCGAGAGTTTCCACCTGAATGACTTGGTCTCTCTCGTCTCAGGGTTTAAATTGTACGTACCTAGGTGAAAGTTCGTCTGCTTTCACGATGTCATGTCATGCCATGCCTTGAGTAAAAAAATATTTGTAGAACAACACACAATTAGAGAGAGACTCTTCTTAAAGCTTCATTGTGTAAATTTTTTTGTTCTGTTTTGTAGGAGAGTATCAACGCCTTCTTCAAGACTACCCTGTAAATCGAGATTTGATACGAAGTGTAGGAACGGATTACTACCAGATCGTGAACGTGGTCCAATTCCGTCATCACCAGTATCTCGGCCTCTCCACGCGGGAGGGCAATAGCAAGTCACAACGATCTCAACCCCAAGGAATCCAAGCCACCCAACAGTTCAGTCGGGTAAGAGGAATATCTGTAGTGAAAGTGACAAATTGAGTGTATATGAAAAATGAATTTGTGATAGTCAACATTTTGATCTACTTTCTCTCCAACAACTTGACAATCCCTGTCTCTCTCTGTTTAATCGCTCAGATAAGGCTTTTTGACGTCACAGAATTGAATTTAGACGAAAACAGAAGAGGAACTTTCTTGAGAGGATTCAAAGGAAATTCAATTAAATGGGTAACCAAAGAACGTAAAACGTGGTGAAAGTTTCCATTCTCTCTCTCTGTTTTACCACCGCCGTGGACGCCATGGAATCAAATCCATCCATGACAATTTTCCTAATGCTTCTTTCTTCAATTCATTCAAGTTCCGAAACTGAAGGAGTTGAAAAGGCTTCCTGCTGTTTCCCTTCCAGCGAGGTTGCCTAATGTGTCTGAAATTAATTATTTATTGATTTATTCCACTTTCATGATTAGCAAATATCAGAGTTCAAAGGCTCCTTGTCACAAAAGAGGAGAGAAAGTCAAGGAAAGGATTTTACTTCAGGTTCAAATAGGTCGGACCATTTTAGTGAAAATTATTTCCAGCATACAATTTCCTTGATGAGATTTTGAATAAAAAATACGCATGGCTAAAAGAGTATCTAAGTTCCTGACATGGCCGACATATCTTTATGTAATGGACAATAACATAGGGCCTCTGGTAGGCTGGCCTTATCTGATAGGATCCATAGGGAAATCCACATTTGCTGTGGTTCTTTCGAGACTTCCTCTCTTTGATTTGAATGATTTAGATTTATCACAATAAAAGCCATGAAAAAAAGTGAGCGAGGGAATGCTAAGTGAAAGCTGAACATAAAAAAAAACCAAACCACATGAGGCAGTGTGTAGAAGTAAATAGCGATACATGAAAAAATGATTGATTTCTCCCAGAAAAATCTATTTCTATCCTCTCGCTTCTTTCTTTCTTTTCTTTCTCCATCTGCTTGAAGGAAGAACATCGGATCAGCTCCTCTTCTCTGCCACTTACTTATTTAGCCAGTCTCAAAACTCAAGGAAGGAAAAGAGAGCAAAGATCACTTCTCCTTCGATTCTGGCAGATTAGAGCACTCACTCTTGCATTAACGAAAAAGGAAAGAAAGAAAGAAAGAAAGAAGGAGGACATAGAAGTAAGTAAGCAAAGCAAGCAGCAATTCCAAAAAGGGAGAGAGGGAGAGACAGGCGGAAGAGGGAAAGTACATATCTTCTTGTCCTTATGGTGCGTAACGGGGGAAAATGGGTTTGCCAGATCGTAAATTTCTATAGAATGTCTCCATAAACTTTCACTCTCTCCCTCTCCTCCACTACCAACAACCACCCTCCAACTTCAACTTTCCAATGGCACCACATACATAAAATAAGAGGCAACCTACATGTCCAGAAGAAGAAGAAGAAAAGACAGGCTCCAAGTTATTTGAATGACGTAGATATTCTAAAAAATGAGTCAAAAGGCTCAGTTCATCAGACGCAAAAAAATCAAGCCACCTGCTCCCACACAACACAATAATCTGGCAATTAATGTCATTCAAAAAAGGCCGGAAGTGAAAGTGAGCAATTAAGTATCAAGGAATGGAGGAAGCTTGTAAATTATTTTGTCAAGCCATACATTAGGACTTGTGGTGGGAAAATGCCTGCATGTCCCATTATACCTGCCTTTGATGTCTTTATTTTGTTTTATTTTATTTTACTTTCTCCTCCCGTGCTTTCTCCACTACATGGCATTTGTTTTCCAAGTGTCACCCCTTTCTTCCTTCTCACAATATAGCATTCACACGGTCAGTGATTAAACCATTAAAGTTTCACCGTGTGTATGTGTAACTGTCCATTTGTCAGAGCCTGGTTGTCAGTTTGTTTTGTTAATGGTTACTTTCTCCTAGTGTTTTTGTTTATAAATTTCCCTCACTTTACTTTTGATCCGTCAAATGCCTTTCTCCCTCCCTCTCTTAACTGAGGATATGGCGACGCCCTAAACTAACTACTACACCACCTTCTTTTATATATTTGTGTGGGTTTACTTTACTACCCCTCCAGCAAAGTCTGGGTTCCGGAATGATAGATTGTCCGTCGACTTGACTGTATAGCCTAGCCTTCTCTTTCTTTCTTGTAAGGAGTTGGCAGTGTTTTTGGGGTTGTAGTAAACAATGAAGCGTTTAATCAAGAAAAGAGAAAGCAGTTTCTTCATCCGAATAAACTAAACCAAACTTAACTTAGTTTGTATGGATTCCTCTTTGGACGGACGAACTTTGTCCTTTCACCACCACATTTTGACTCTGACAAATTCCGGAAATTGGACTCAAGTCCTTATAATTTCAGACCGTGAAAGAAGGAAAAAGGAGTTTAGGAGGGCATGTCACAAGGGATTGATGATTGGGTATAGAGAGAAAGAGTCGTATAAATCATAATCAGCAAAAGAGAAAGTGTAGCATTCTAAAATCTCTAACTGTTTTCATTTTTTTATCACGACAGACGGGGAAGCATTATCACCGGACGTCGTTCATCATTCAAGCATTCAATCACAAGTTTCGCCTGATTTTGGAGTTGAATACCCCACTAATTGCTCCCAACGTGTTGCAGGCTCATATTTTCAGCCCAACTGCTGAACAGCGAGAGAGAAATGATTTGGAAATGTGTTATTATCACGGGAACGTGGAAGGGTTGGAATGGTCTGCAGCAGCAGGTATGTAACGACCGTATTATATGAAATGAGAAACGAAGCAGTTGTTGGTGAAAGTGAAAGCCATTTCCTTTCACCAACTCTCTGTTGCTTTGGGCTGACCCTGTGCCTCTTTCCTTTTGTGTGAGGCTCTGACAGTGATTATTATTACACCCATTGTATTATTGTTGCCTATCCTTTTGTATGAATCATAGTGCGAACATGCAACGGACTCTCTGGAATAATTCACATGGGAAATGAAACTTTCATCATCCATCCATTCTATGGGGGTGACATGTCGGTAAGTGTTTGTCTGATGATGAACCACACATTCATCATTCTCATTCTTTTGCAAAATCTGGGTGAGTCACGAGGGAAAATAAGCAGGTCGACAAAACGTCAATTGTACCTTTAAATTGTAACAATGGGGGACTCCATTTAAGATTAGCATCACCCCAAGACTCAACTTTACTTTCCCCCATTACTTAAAGTGGGTTTGCTTAAGTGGGAAGAGACATGCCCCGGGTGCCAGTAGTAATCTTTAAGAGATGTTGGAATGAATGAATGAATGAGTCGTCTTTTGTGAGAGAAAGATTTAACTCAATTCTTTTTTCTTTGAGAGAAAGTGTTACGGGCCTCACTCACGCGTTAGTTCAATCATCTCTAATTAATTTTTTCATACCTACCTGCCTGCCATCATGCCAACTGGTTGCGTTTTTGTGGGGAAGGAAAGTTAGATGTTTTAGCTAGGGAAGGGGGAGATAGAGGTGAGGGAAGGAAGGAAGGCAACGAAATTAAAACTTAATTGCCGTGAAACATGAAATATGCTACACACTTTCACTCTCTCTACGTTGTAGGTCTTTTTTACATCAGATTTGATCCCAACACAACTTACTTTCTACAAGGTTTCTGATTTGGATAGATGAGATCGATCTGACTCTGACTCGTGTAGCTCAATTAATGCACCTAACACAGGAAATTGCTACATTTGTTTGGTGGGTGGTGGAATGAATGACTTCCACGAGTGTGGTTGGTGAGTAATATTTAGCCTGGTGTTATTAGTCACTTGGGGCGACCTTTATTACACACTGTGTACCCCATAACAGATTCCCATTTTCATTTTGGAGAAAGTAGAATTTGGAAGAGAGTATTCAGGGCGACAAGAATAATAACATGCTTTCATTTCTCACAAGTTAATTTTTCTCTCTTGGAGGAAGAAAGGAGGAGTGAAAGAGGCTCTTTCACTTCACTTGGACAGATAGACAAAGAGAAAGCACCTGACTCTCTATACAAGACTGAAAATATTACCTGTCAAACGCGCTTCACCTCCTCAGTCATCTCATCTCATCTTACGTAACCTAACCTAATCTGAGGGAAGTGAAATCTTCTCATCTCTCGGATTTTCTCCTTCTTGGAAACGAGAAGAAAGATGGTCGCTGGTGTGTGTGTGTGTGAATGCATAAATGACAGCCGTTATCTTCATTGCTTTTGAAAGAGAGAAAGAAAGGATTGGAATTTGAGGAGGTCGAGAGACTGAAAAGAGAAAGCGGAATAAATACAAGTCGATTGAAAGATACTATGTTATGTGGAAGGGCTTAAGTCTCTCTACGAAACCCTCTAATCTTCTTCTCTATCTCCTTCTCTCTTAGAACAATCATCCCCACATCGTGTTTGAAGCAAAGTCTGTGGGACGTCAGACCTGTGGGAACAAACGAGGCTATGAGTTTGAAGGAGGCTTTCAACAATCCGGCTACCAAGGAGGGACGTCCATGGGCATGAGTAGTCTCAGCAACAGTGGCAGTGATTATGTCCGACGATCAGAGGATAAAGGACCAAACTACTTTATTGAATTGGCCGTCTTGCTCGACAGAGCCATGGTACGTTTGTACGACAACGACGAGAGGACTCAATTGCCAAGATTCTCTCTGCAGTATCAATTAATTCACTTTCTCCACTTTCTCTCTCTCTCTACTCTCTAATCGATCGACTACGTTGAAACAAGACATTTTTCCCTTCTACCTCATCTCATCTGTCTCATTATGAGAATCGAGCTGTCTCTTATATCTATCTACCTCCTAAAGTAAATTGACAATATGCGCAAAAAGAAAGAGAGAGAGAGAGAGAAAGTGGTGAAGAGAAAGTCGGTTTTTTGACACCATCTCCCGCAGCAATCTCTTTTTTTTTCTATATAACTATCATTTTATTATATTGCAGTTTGACAAGCGGAATGGTTCTACCCGTCTTCAAGTAATTCATGACGCTCTGCAGATAGTCAACATTGCGGATTTGGTATAACTTAACTTTCACCATTAAATCCCTTCCTTTGGTTTATAGTTTGCATGGCTTGAATCCAATCCAATCGCATCCAAAACAATCATTCAAAGCGTAGATGGAAATTGAAGTGAAGTGACTGACTGACAGGGCCCCTTGTACAAGATAAACCCATTATTTTCCCTCACCAAACATTTGCATGAAATTTGAAAGCAATTTCACTCACTTTCTCTCTTACTACTTGAAATGCAAGGAGAATGGCTTCATTTCAAATGTATTTTGTGGATGTAATCAAATGGAAGCAATAAATGCCTTGTTTGTTGTTTGACTACCGTCTGTTTTGATTGCTATTGCCTCCCCATTATGTATTATGTGTGTGTGTTGTGTATTTCACTTCGATATTGCTCTTCACTCCATCTTGTCCACACCCCAAACCACTTTAAGAGAATTTAGCCTAGCCTAGATACTAGAATAGCCTCCTCCTCTGTTTTATAACTTTCTCTTTCCTCTCTCTCATGACTAAAACAGAGTTTGTTTTACGGTTTTCCCTTGCAGTACTTTAGGAAATTGAACACGGCAATTTCCGTCGTGTATGTGGAGACCTGGCACCAGGAGAATCATTTGGGGGTTGCCAAAGTGAACAACTTGCAAGAGACGTTGACTCGCCTCACCAACTTCTACGGTAACTACAATGAATATAGACAACTATAATAATAATAATCGTAGTCGTAGACATGCTAATGAATTTCGACTTTCACTCAACCACTTTCCCTCACTCACTTTTCATATATGAGATTTCGAATTAGCATACTTCATACTTACTATGATGTGTGGAAGTGAGAGGGGTACAAAAAAACTCTTTTGTCTGACAATTGGCAAGGGAAAGTGGTCGGACATGCACTTAAATATTCATATATATAAAACCTAAAACCTGAGAGAGACTTTTGTGTGGTTTTTTTAGGGCCAAGGAACTTGTTCACGGTGAATAAAGACACCACAATGCTCATTTCCGGCATCAATTTTTCCGAGTCTGGGATGGGGGTTCCGCGGTCCATTTGTACGGCAAGAGCCATGGGAGTTGTCACGGACGTTTCCACCTACCAGTAAGAGGAGAAAGTCCTACTTCCACGTCATTATATTATGTCTAACTGAATTTGTTATTAGGCCGCACATAACTGGAGTCGCTCTGGCTCACATGATCGGTCACAATTTGAACATGGGTCACGATGAAGATGGTAACATATTTGACACATTTTTAGCAGAAATGAAGAATCCTTTTCCTATGCAGTTACCGGGGACGTGTGCCACTGTCCCAACTGGTACGGGTGCATCATGAGTGAGAAGATCGTGGGTCAGGATGGGATCCAACCCTACCGATTCTCGGACTGTTCTCGAAAGTCCTACTTAACCAGCATCACGACGGGGCATGGGATGTGCTTGATAAATAAGCCGAACACGATTGATGTAAGTCTTCTGCCTTCCTTCCTGTTGCTCTGAAATGTCTGTGGTCATTCCTCATTCGTCGTCGTTCCTCCTCCTGTCACTTCCTCCGCATAAATAACTTGTCACTTTTTGTCTAGAAATATTATATGAATGTGTTAAACTAAACTCTCTCCATTCCAGCCGGTCCACAAAACATGCGGGAATGGGATTCTGGAGGCAGGGGAGGAATGTGACTGCGGTTCAGTGGTGGAATGTGCGAAGGACCCGTGCTGTCAACCCATGGTCTGCAGGCTCAAAACCACAGCCCAGTGTTCCAGCGGACAGCCTTGTTGTGAGAATTGCCAAGTGAGAGTTGTGTGCCTTTTAATCTCATGCATACTTAATAAAGTTACGGCACTCCTTCATTCCTTTGATTTCTTACAGTACAAAGGGTCGGAGAGCGTTTGTCGGCCACCTCAAAGCGAGTGTGACATTCCCGGTGGGTGAAAGCGGAGCAAAGAAATGTCTCAATCAACTAAGCTTTTGTTTGTTACAACTTTCTTTTTACATTTCTTTCCAGAGTTCTGCACGGGGGCGAGTGGAGAATGTCCCCTTGACACGTACAAGAAGAACGGGGCACTTTGCGAGAACAAGGAAGGCTTCTGCTTTAACGGCTTTTGTCCCTCGCATGATTCACAATGTAGGACGATTTGGGGGCCTACAGGTTCGAAGAGGCATCTAACTAACTAAGCTGGTGACATTTTACTAACTTTTTTATTATTCAACAGCAAAAAAGTCGGAGGACAAATGTTTCGTCCACCTCAACGTGTATGGGGCTCACACGGGTAACTGTGGCCGGGAGGAGTTTGGAGGGTATAGAAAGTGCGACTTGGCCTCTGCCCCTTGTGGAACCCTCCACTGCCAGTCCGGTTCCTTGGATCCTGTCCTTCCAATCTTCTCCACGAGTTCCTCAGTGAGCAAGATCACCCTGCATGGGAACATCGAGTGCAAGAACATCAACAGTCCTCGGGCGGACGAGAACCTGTCCCAGTTTGAACTTGTGAGGGATGGGACGAAATGTGACAAGGACATGGTAAGGACATTTAAGTCTTCAAAATCAAGTTAATTTTATGTTTTCTACAGATTTGCATGAACCAAACCTGCGTCCGACTCGCGTACTATGTGGACAACCAACGCTGTCCCTCGAACCACGTCGGTCTGGACTGCTCAGGGAACGGAGAATGTTCCAATGTCAATATTTGCTACTGCAAACCAGGGTTTGAAGGCCCCGACTGCTCCATTATAAACAAGGACGCTGGTCTCGGACGCATCATCCCCCCTCCAGAATACCCCACTGCCTCTGGGCCCATGCCACCTCCTCCCTCCAGTGCAAACCAGTCCGGAGGAGCCCCCCTTCCCCCACCCACCAACGCCACTGTTCATGAGAATAAGAAGCAAACCACACGAAAGGAGACGGACGATGGATCCTCCACAATCGTCCTCGTCTTTGGCATGGTGACTGTCGTGGGTGGGGTCTTTGTTTTCTTCGCCATGATCGCACTCTGCTATCGTCGAAGTTCTCCCCCCAAATTCGACCCCACTGCCTACCCCACCTTCAACCCCAAGACGTACAAGTTGCCCCAACCCCCACAACCCTCAACCCACGGCCAAGGACCAGGGAGTGGTGGAGGGCAGCCTCAGCCTTCACATCAAAACCAGTCTCAAAACCTCCCTCAACCCCAACTCGTGAACCATGATGAGATTGATAATAGAATTCTTAGCCTGACCCAACTGCCTACTTTTAGGTAAAAGAAAAAAAAAGAAGGGAAAGTCAAGAATCAATGAAAAATGTTATGCGACAGAGAACAATTCCAATTCCAATCCTATAATTTTTGAGAGAAAGAGAGAAAGTCGGAGTGTCCTAAAGTGACATTTAGTTAATGGAATACTGGAAGAAGACCATTGCTTTTTGAGTATTATGTATGAGTGGGCAGGTACACCTTCTAGTCTAGAGTCTCTTGTTTCTGAAAGAAGAGAAAGCAAGCAGGAGGGAGAGAAAGTTAAGTTGAGGAAACATTTTCTTATCTCATGACATATCGAGCAATATGTTTGATTTATTCCTCGTGCCTCTTTGGGGAAAAGAAGAAGAAGAAAAGATGTAATGTAGGTAGTCTTCTTCCCCTCCTTTCTTCTTCTTCCTCCTTCTTCCACGCTCCACTTTCTCCGGCGAAAATTCTAATATGGTGTGTCTTTATGGAGACTGATAAGAAAGGGAAGAACAAGTGTTCTCTGTCGGTCTTTTATTTATGTCCGTTTCATTTTAGTTGGCTGAGGACCCGCCCACATTTAGCATTTAACTTATCTAAGGTAGTTTTCTTTCTTTCTTCCATTCTAGGGATCAACACAACGTGGGATTGACGGGTTCGATGAAGAACTTGGGAGGTGTTGGGGGCCATCATAATCACCCGGGGGAAGATGAGACGGGGGACGAGACGTCCGCATTTCTAGGTACGCTTCCAACTGGGTTTCTTCTTCGTTCCTGTCCTGAAAAGGGCATTTTGAAAAAATATGTTGAGGAAGATGGTTCTGGATCAGATAATAATGAAGGGCTGTGTGAGGTCGAGAGGACGCTCAAGTCTCTTAACGGCTACCATGAAGATATTCTTGCAGCCCTCCGTGTGGCTGCTGCTCAAAGGGGGATGGGAGACCCTAGTATGACTCCGCCACCACAAGGTGCCTTATTATCTTAGACACACAAAAGTGTCCGTAGTTAAATTACTTGTAAATTTTCTGTAGTTTTCAACCCTGGTGGAGGGACAAGGCTGGGGTCGGACGGCTACCCTGACTTCCCAGACTACGGGAATGAGTTCTCCCTGCTTCGGAACTCCTCTGACCGTATATCACACTCCCATGGACAAACCATGATGGAGGATGAGAGCAACGACGATGCTGGTGGACCCATTAGGTAAAGTGTCTCTTTGAAATAAGAAGAAATGACATAAAACTTTCTCTTCTTTTTCTTTGTTAGAATTCGTAATTTAGAAGATTTGCTACGACAGTTGGAGCATCATTCGGGAGCGAGGCATCACCACCTCAGTCCTTGTGGCTCGGAGGATATACGACTTTCTGAGACTGAAGCCGATCGCCACTACCGTCTTCATTCCGCTGACCTGTCGGGGTACAACATGTCTTGTCTAAAAGTAGAACAGCTTTGCTTAGTTAAAAAGTTGCCTCAAAATGCTTTGTGCTTTGTCAAACATAGTGTCCTTCACACTAACAAAAAACTAGCAGCTTTTAAAAACTGCTTTTTGTTTTTTATATTCAAACCAATATCCACACCAGAACAAAACTGTGTGGAGCAACAACACCGACACCTTCTTTCAAATGAAAAACACGGTGAAAGTATTGTATTCAAGTTGGTTGGTTGAGTGGTTGAAATTAGAAGGCTAGGCTGAAGAGTAGAAGATTTGAAAATAAAAAATATTAGGAGTGTCTCTCAGATTTGTTTGGAGAAAGCATGATTGCAGGTTTCTCTTCTTCTTTTATTTTATGTTCCTCTCTATCTTTTATTATTAGCGACGAGGATGCTCACTTGTTGGAAAGTTTTGTGATGGGAAGGTACAGAAGCCCGGGGATGGTTCCTTCTTCAAATCCCAACAATCGAAGGACCCCCTCGGACTATGACCACACAGCAGCACCCCTCATTCCCACCTTCCTCAGTCCTGACGATATAGAAAGGTATGTCATGTCAATCCACACAAAAAACACCAGACAGGCTCAATCATACATTGTCTCACGAACTTTCACCACTTTCACTCTCACTATAATTAATAAAGCATCAAACTTGCACGCAGTCACTCCACACGAACTCACTTTATTCACACTCTCTTTGCTTATTTTTTAGTTGCATCGACGGGTACGCATCACCAATTTGTCCTTGCTATTTCTGGTAAACTCTTCTTAAACGCTTTATCCTTCCCCACAACCTTACCTTTCTTGATTACGTAATCGTGTAGTCGCGTGCAGAGAAAAGAGGGTAGAAAAACATCAATCTTTCAATAAAGTAGTTTCTAAGTACGCTATAGCGATGTAGCATAAAGGCTTTACGCAATAATTGTAGATTTTAGGTCTTAGAGCACGCACTTTACTTTCACCCGCTTTCTCTTTACGTAAATTTGAATCTATAAGTCGCTAAATCTCCGTTTCTTGTCGACCCTAAATCTTGATAAGTTGAACTGTTGTTTTCCCATTTATGTATAGCAATCAGCAAAACGTGTTGCAAACCTCGACGAGTGAGGACGAGGAGGATGGAGGAGGAGGAGGGGGTGGAGGGAGACCGACCAGTCATTCACATTCACATCATCATCAACCATCCTCTCGATCCCTCACCCCAAGAAATCTCAAACATTTGTACAACCCTTCGGACGAGTCCTATGGGTCCCAGTCACCCCTCCACCTGAACGGTATTCCAATCCCTGTTGTCCACCATCTTGCCAATCTTAGTAGTTCTGGGGGTGGTGGAGGTGGTGGTGGTAGTAACCGCTACTCAACCAGTCCTAACGTTTATCATCAATTGCAACACATTAACCTCGGAGGCTCGAACTCCCGGCAGAGTAATGGGGGCTCGGGCAAATAATGATTGTAGTCTTTTATATGTATATCTTTAGAGACTTGTTGTTATGGCACCTTTATTACTTACTATACATTTTATAAAAATGCTGACGATATAAAGGAATAAGTAGTGTCTCAATATGCCCCCAAAAAAGTGATACATTTACATTTAAACAGTAATTTGAATGCGCTTCTGTATTACTAATCAATCATTTGTATATATAAAATGCTTTATATATCATCAATCAATCACACTTCTTTCATTCATTATTATGGATTGACAGTTTTTTGGTTTATTTTTTGACACTTGACAGGTTCTGGTGCACCGACCACGAGGGGTCTGAACCTGAACCTCCTCAGCTCTCATCACATCCTTTTTCCAGAGTATAAACACTAGTCGATGTTAGAGAAAACACTTTTTTGTTGCATTTCCACGATTAGAAAGTATTATTATAGCGATGTCTTAATGAAAGGTGTTATTTGTGTGTGGCAATTAAGAAAGCAACCTACTTTTATTTGTCTTAAAAAATGAAAGAATGTTGTTGTACAACGTTTTATTGTGATGAAGAAAAGTAAAAGCAAAACATGCAATTATCTATAATGATCACCAAAAAATAGTATTGATACCATTGTTAATTACTAAGCTATAAGCATGCGAATAAAAGTTGAATTATGATGGAACATGGTAATCAAATCATTCCTATTCTATAGCGTGTGGTTAAGTTAAGTTATTTAGCCGACTAAGTATACAAGTACGTAATGATAGCCGACTAAACA
>JAQIWU010001624.1:0-15522 GCA_034696445.1 Isotomiella minor
ACTTCTCCCTTTTAAGGTTGCTTTGCTATTAACCATCTTCTTCTTCTTTCTTGGCGTGCTTGCAGCAATATTATTTTCTCTTCTTTTTATATGACTTTAAGAAGAAGAGGCAGCAAAAGACAAGACAGTAGATTGATTGAGGGAGGGTGTGCGTGGGAGCTTGCTTTGCTTGCTGCGATTATGCTGGCGTGGCTTTTGGCTTGGCTTCTCAGTTCAATTTTTATATCGAGGAGAAGAAAAACTTCTTCTCGGCATTTTGTAGAATGTGTCAACTTCTGTTTCATTTCCATAATAGTATGCATATGCATCTCTTTCTTTAAGAGATGCATTGCACAGCAAAGTCAGATATCATAAAAATATGCAACCGATTGGGTTATTATTATCATCTAATTTTTGTGCTTTTGTTTGTTGGATTATACGCATTGAGATGAGGTCAGTCAAATCAGTCAGAGAAAAGTCTCAGTGCAGACAAATATTGATACCCCAAAAATGCTTTCACTTCATTCGATTTGGGTCAGCACATTTTAGGAATTTGCATTCGTACTCTCAACTTTGGCCCAGTTTTCGCCATGGTAAAAATTATTATTAAAGGCATTGTCCGTTGTTTGCATTGCAGACGTTCCCATTCATAATTACCTGCTGAATAGCTGCACGGAAATCAACCTATAGGAATTGCTGGTGCCAAATATTTTTTGACCTGGTTGACTTGACTTGCTTGGAATGTCTACGAGCATAGGTATATAAATAGTTACCACCTCTGGCCTTTGGTTCATGACCAGGCTCAGCAATTAAAAAGACTGCTGACTGGACTAACTTTATCATTGAGATTGGAGTCAAATTTTTTAAAAAAAAATTATCGACCTTCCATAAATGCGAATTGATTGATATACACTTAATCATCATTCCGCAGTGCTTTCACAATAAAGCTATCAACAGCGTTTTTAAAAATATGATCCACCCATGTCTCATCGTACGCGTTGTTTGGTCATAAATCATTTGGCATTTGCAACGTTGTCATCAACACCAGTAGTAGCAATTTGCAAGCATCAGCACCAGGAGTTGACCAGAATATGACCAGTAGCTTTTATGATTTATATACGGTTTTTATCTGCGTAATGCACAACACAAGGTTTCTGATAAAATGTAGAATTTTGCGTTTTTTGGATTGTAAGCAGAAATTGCATGGGTCATTTTAACAACAGATCATGAAACTAAGTTTGCAAGTCAACGTTTGACGTTGTTGGTTGACTTAGTAGCAACTGGTTCAAAAGGCTCTTCTTTGTAACTTTCAACTTTTGATGTTATCTCTGCCTGTCTGAACTTTTGATACTGAGTCAACGCAGCAGAATCTGCAATATATGGCACAAGTACATCCTCCTTTTGAGGTTGTGACGTTTTTTAGCAGGTGAGAGGTACGAAGTAGGTAAATTAAATAAAGGTGATCGGTCATGCATTGAGAGTACATTGTTGTCTATGTAGTCCGTGGTTGCAGCAGCAAATTACCCAGGAGGATGGATGCACATGGGTTCAGCAGATAAATCGAAACAAGGTAGACAAAAAACCACACAAATAAATGAGATGAGCTCATTTAAAAAGCTTTTTAACCGTTTAACACAAAAACGCCAAAGCTATAGAGGCTCTGAACGAGTTTCTGCCTGCACAAGTTAACAGTTTGAGTTTGAATTAATCAATTTAACTTTTTGCCTTTTGCGCAATATCTCGCAGTGGCAAATGAAATAAATCCTGATTCGATTTAACCTCGTACAAATATTTTTGATCATGTACGTGTGGTACATACGTCTCATATATCGGATCGGACAGGCGGGGCTGATTTATCTGCATGATTGCAGAGATTATTGTCACTGGTTGCTTTTACTGTCACCCTGAGTAAATGCTTTCACAAAACCACCTTCAATTGAATCCTCTATGTATGAATTAAAAGCTACAAACCATTTCTATGAACCTTTCTGACCCCTTTAACATTTTTCATGAGAATGTAAACATTTTGCGCTTCGCTTGTGAGGTTTGTGATTCTTTTCTGCAAAGTAGTAAGTGACGGTGGAAGAAATATCAGTAAAAGCCATTGCATGACAACATCGATTTGTTTGAGGAGTCTCCTTCTTAGACTAAAATAGGTTTTACTTGTAAACGCCCTGAAACTGCTGAACGTGAAAGATTTGATGCATGCAATGCATATGCGAGGCAGACTGAGACTAAGGTAAAATTATGCATTGCAATTTCGATGTGGTGTAAAAGTAAGCTTATTTTTGTACAGTTATCTAACAGTGTAATGCAGTAATAAGAATTTCCCATATGCTTGCAATAAAGCTATCTATATTTGCGAAGTTGCGCGATAGGAGCAGGAACTTGCAGGTGCAATGCAGTCAGCGCCATCAAAAATGACGATCATGATCACGAGTATGGAAGCCTTCATTTTTTCTTCAGTCTTTGCAGATTCTAATGATCTTTATGTGTGGTTATTCTACCTTCAACTCAATATCAATAATCGTTTACTTTGTTTTGATTCGTGTCTGGGACCACAAGCCCTGATTCAGTTTCAATGCCACTTCTTTCGTTGTCGCTCACTTCCTCATATTTTGCACATTTACTCGCAGTACATTGTACGATTGGTATGAATGAAAGGAAATATTTCGACCATGATTGTGAATGTTCTGTCGCACAGAGGCAGATAAGGTTTGTTTTCATATTCTCCGTTCTACAATCAATAGGAACTGTCTAGTTTTTGAATTTGCAAACCTTTGCTGTAAAAAGGTGATGCATATACTCGTAACGACAAAATACAGCGTGTCGAAATGCAAAATAACTGTAACTTGCCACTCGTGTCTCTAACTGCACTTTGGTTATGGCTACTTTGGTGTGTAATGAAATGAATAACTGGCAATAAGCGCAAATACTTGAATGAATGACTGCACTTTGACTTGTGTGTAAGTGCAAAAAACTTTCTTCGGTTACCAGACCAGAGACCAGACAGTGTTTATACAAGGCAGTTTTCAGTTTGGTACCGTTCCCATGCCAGGTGACAAAGACAAGCAAACATAGCAAATTGTCTTCATGTCTTCCTCTTTCTCTTCTCTATGTTAATGCCGCGGGGAAAGTTAGCAACACGTAAATAACCACACGAATCCTAAATTGAAAGCACAAAGTATTTTTTCAGAGTTTGGCATGTGATATTTTCGTGTCAAATTTTTGTTTATGGTAAGAACTTTGCGAATTTAGTGCATATGTGCGGATGTGGTTTACGCAGATGAGTTAAATAGGCCGTACGTTGAATTCATTGCAAAATGTGATGCATCCATAATTCGAGGAGACGACATGCTTTTGCAAAATTCACCTACTCATCCACTCATCCTCCAACAAGATTTTGAGATGTTCTTGCATGTTTCTTTTCAAAAACTTATGTACTGTATATAGAGTCCAATTTCACCTGAAATTTCCAGGATTGTAATAAATAACAATAATAGATTTGAGAAAAGCGAGAAGTTGTTGGCTAAAGTAAAATTAAATGACCACAAAGGTAAAAGCAATTTTCCTTTGCAACACTCACTGAAGTTATAGAATTAATATTAGGAGAATTGTGGAAGAAGGAGCAAATATGCAAATATGATTGCTTAACTTTGTACATAAAGTGTGCGAGAGAGAGAGAGAGAGATATCATCATGTAAGAAGAAAGATCATGAAGATTCCCTTTCAGTTTCAATACCCGCTGAACTCAGTTTTATGTATTAGTACTTTACTTTTGCTTAAGCTTAACTAACTAACCTAACTTTTGTCATTTTAACTAAACTTTAGGTAGATTTATAAGTTTTACGTCTTCCCTATTCTTCTGTTGTGAGAGAGGATGAGGAAGGCGTATATTAAATAGACCATAATTTTTAGAATAGAATGAGTGTCTCTTCCCATCTGAATCGGTATTGCTTGAGTATTCCACTCTGTGTAATATTGTGTCATCGTTATCTCTTTCATTCGCTATAAGTCCACACAGGAGAGGAGAAAGTATGTACGGCTAAGGCCCAGTATATCAACATTAACTAAGAGAAAGAGGATGAGGAAAGTTGATGTAAAGTAAAGTGAAACAAGGAGTGGGGATGAAGTTGGTACATAAAATGAAGGAACTAAATAGTAAATGAGATGAGACGACGATGATGATGGGTAAACTTTACTTTTGAAGTGGTGTTATTAGTTGAATTGAAATGAACATAGTTAAGGAAACTAAATAAATAAATGAAGGAATAATAGGAGATGCTTTACATTTCATTGCTTTTCTCTTTAACTTTACTTTCTCTCTCTTCTACTTTTACATTATCCTTCTCCCTTCCCCCTTCTTCAACCCAACCTGAGTTTTGGCATGTGGTTTGCGCCTATTACTTCGTTCACACGACGAGGATGGGTTAATACTTTCTCTGCGTTGTTAACTTCTGGCAAGTACATCATATTTACATCCCACCACAAAGCAAGTCATATCTCAAATCAAAAACTGCATTCCCTCTCTCTCTACCTTTTCGTATGTTCTCATGAAACGAAGGAGGAAGATGTTTTGGACAACATAAGGATATATGGCTCTCAAATAACTCTGGGTGAAAGTGAAAGTCATTCAGTTCTTCTTCATATCAAGTTAGATAGAAGTAGGCGCAAATCCACCTGTATTTATTTCGAGTCCCATCTCAGCCACCACCAACCAGCATAAGGCAACATACCTACCTGTGTTGTTGGAGTAGTGAAAGCAAGTAAAGTTTCCGCGAGGAAAAGGAAAGAGTAATAGATGACAAAAGTTGACCAGAATTAAAATGATAAAGTTTTCTACTTTAGATGTCCGGTATACTTTCACTTACAATAATACATCCCATCCAAACTAAAACTTGAGCAAGCGAAGGGAATTCATGTTGAAACGAGACCATAGAAAGTCTCTATGGACGAGAGACCAAGACTAATACAACCTGCCAACAGCAACAAAAACTAATTGACAAAACTGGCCCTTTCACCTGTAGCGAAGGACACAGTTTTCTCCTCTCTATGCTCATTCAAAAGTTAGGACATTTCCAGTGGTGAAAGTTCTATACAACTTTCTCCATATGCATAAACCGAGCTGATAATTATTTACATACTTAGGAACATCACACGATGTAAACTTGAATGATTAATACTTTACCAGCATTCAATTGTGTTTGATTGGTTGTTTGTCGGGAATGAAATAATTGCGGTTAGTTGCCAAACAAACCCGGGTTAAATGCTTAAAGTATTTTTGTCGAGTTGGATAGATATAGGATGAATGAATGAATCAACGTCAACAGCTCTCGATTTGATTATTATTATTATGGGCTTCTTTTACCAAGAACCTGTTGCCATTGCCATCATGGTACCATCTAAAGCTTAAACGAAATGAAACTAAAACCCGGAAAGGGAAAGAAGAATGGTGTTTCTTTAACCACCACCACCGCTCATTCATTCATTCATTGATTAATTGCATCGAAGGTTTTTATTTGAGCCATGCCTTGGCAGCTCCATTCAAGAAAAACCGAGATGATGCAACAAGCAAGAACAAAGGAGCATTGCATTCAAATATGAATCTGTTCCTGTCAAGCAATTGACCTTTCCCACACCTCCTTCCCTTCCTACACCCTTCTTAAGGACCAGCTGTTGGTTGATTTGATAATTTTTACCAGCGTCTGTTGGCTGAGAGGGGAGTGAGTGCAGAGTAAAGTAGCCTTGAAAAAGTTTTTGGTGAAATTGGAGCAGGATGGGATGCATGGGAGGCAGAGTACTGGGGCTGAAGGAGATATAAAGGCAGATGGGATGACGACGATGACGACGATGGTGGTGGTGGTGGTGTCTATCTACGTGGCCATAGATAGATAGACTATGATGATGAGATGTTCAAAAGGCTGAGGCATATTGTGTGTGTGGGGTGGTGGTGGTGGTGGATGGTTGTTGGAAGTTGTTGGATGTGGTGCATGGGTGAGCCAAACTTTTGTAGAAAGAGTCAAACTTTTAGGAGAGAGAATGCTGCCTTCGAGGGGAGAGGATGCTGCCACCGGTCGGTTCCTCTCCTCCGTCCGCCATTTACCAAAAAACCCATGGCTTCACATTCTTCCAGCTCAGTTCCCCTCTGATCACCACCAAAAGACCACGCACCTCCATATCTCGCTCTTCCCTCTCAGAGTCTCCCTCCAATTCTTCTCTTGTCTCCGGAAAGCCCATCATCATCAAGTCAAGTGTGGGTGGTTATCAAACCTCAGTTGCACTTCCTCAATCAATCGTGAACTCTGTCTTTTAGTAGTTTTGTGTGTGGTTTTATTAGTCCTGTGGTGGCAAAGAAACGTTGGAAGGGGTTGTCCGTTTTTAAAAATTTGTTTGGTGTTGTTGAGGGGAAGAAGAAGAAGAAGTGGAAGGCAAAGGGATGTTGCAGTCGTCGAACAAGCGTACGAGGAGTGAGGGTGGGAGAGGCCCTTTGAACAACGGGCCGATGCACACTCGCCCCCTCGTGGCCCTCCTGGATGGACGGGACTGTTCGATTGAGATGCCAATACTAAAGGATGTGGCCACAGTGGCGTTTTGTGATGCTCAGAGCACGGCAGAGATTCATGAGAAGGTTTTGAATGAGGCCGTTGGGGCCCTCATGTGGCACACCATCACCCTCACCAAGGAAGATCTCGAAAAGTTCAAGGCACTCAGGATCATTGTGCGGATTGGCTCTGGAGTCGACAACATTGACGTCAAGGTAACGTCGTCACGCCGATTCTCTGGTCTGTATAGTCATGGCTCAAGCAACAAGGTTTCTTATATGTATTCCAACCAAAAGAGCGGCCCGGTTTTTCAGTTGACTCATTTCACCCCTGTGAGAAACGAGGCTCCGGCCTCATCCATCATGCAGCCTTGTTGGGGCATTTTTTTACTTGATGTCAAAATTTCGTGGTACCTCTTTGACCACAATGTTTTATATGAGTCATGCATTTGGACTTTCCATTATTAACGAGTTCAAAGGAATTGTGATGAGTATGAGACACTCACTCACTCATGACTTGCCATTTAATTTTTCCCTTGGAGTTCAAGTTTTAAAATGCACTTTGTCTTTGTTGATTTCAGGCTGCAGGGGAGTTGGGGATTGCAGTTTGCAACGTTCCTGGCTATGGAGTTGAGGAGGTGGCGGACACGACGCTGTGTCTGATTTTGAATCTCTACAGAAGGACCTACTGGTTGGCCAACATGGTTCGTGATGGCAAAAAGTTCACGGGGCCGGAACAGGTAAGTAATCAAAATGTAATACGTCTCCCAATATAATACTCTTACTTGTGTCAGGAGTGGAGTGTCATTGCTAATAGTGTTTTGGTGTGTCACAGGTTCGTGAAGCTGCACAAGGTTGCGCCCGCATTCGCGGAGACACCTTGGGCATTGTTGGTTTAGGACGAATTGGCTCTGCAGTAGCACTGAGGGCCAAGGCGTTCGGTTTCAACGTTATTTTCTATGATCCATATCTACCGGATGGTATTGAAAAAAGCTTGGGAGTTACTCGAGTTTACACCTTGCAAGATCTCCTGTTCCAGTCAGACTGTGTGTCCCTTCACTGCACTCTCAATGAGCACAATCACCATCTCATCAACGAGTACACGCTCAAGCAAATGCGGCCAGGTAACCCACACGCAAAATTACAAAGAAATTATATTGTATTCATTGATTATTGATGTTTGATTTAATTTGCAGGAGCGTTTTTGGTAAACACAGCAAGGGGTGGTTTGGTTGACGAATCAGCATTAGCATCTGCACTACGGGAAGGTAGAATCCGGTCTGCTGCACTGGATGTTCATGAGAACGAACCTTTCAACGTGTTCCAGGGCCCCCTTAAGGATGCACCCAACTTGGTTTGCACTCCTCACGCTGCTTTCTACTCAGATGCATCCTGCACAGAGTTGAGGTATGTATAATTCGGAACTCAAACAGAAAGTACCCTCGTTTCTCTCTAATTAATTCGCCTATTTGTTTACTCTTTTGAACAGGGAAATGGCAGCGTCTGAAATTAGACGAGCCATTGTAGGTCGAATTCCAGACTCACTCAGAAATTGTGTCAACAAGGAGTATTTCATGGGGGGTGGAGCCGGGACTGGAGGTTCCGTGTTCCCTTCAGCCACTCATCCAAACAACACGTAAAATTTTACTGTCAAGACTTTTGTTTTACACAACATTCGCTTACTTCTGATTACTAAACTGAAATTGTACTGTATGGTATTGTATTTCTTGTTATACTAAGTTTTTTTGAACTTGTTTTTTTGTTTTTTTTTAGAATAACTTTGTCCATTTAATTAAATTATTGATGGTTGAGCATGATTGAGGATGAGTGAATAAAAACGTGTATGTTGCATATAATTTCTGAAATCATCGGGGTTGTATATTTTCTCTCTCTTTCTCTCAAGAAGACCTTAACATTGTTTCCGTGAGAATAAAACATAATCATTTTTAGGAATGCATTCATCATAGTAGAGTAAACTAAAGTTAAAGTTTGTCTCCAACCTGTGGTCACACTAGTGAAAGTAGTAATGGTACACTAGAAGTAGTACAGCTAGCTATAATCAATAATGACTCGACTTGGCGTTGGTGGTGACTGACTAAAATCATGAAGAGTATACATTTTGTGTCCTCTGCACACACACTTTCCTCTCTCCATGCACTATATAACAGTAAGTAGTATCAACTTTTGTGCTTCCTAAGTAGGTAGTAGACTTGCATTTTACGAGAACGTTTTGTGGGTAACTGGTGACTCTTGTTGTCCGCTGCATTGACAGGTGGCTGAAAGGAGGAGGTTCTAAAAGGATCAACTTAAATTAACCCCTCGTCTCAGGTGATTTGTTGCTCCAGTTTGGCAGCATGAATTTTGGCTGTTAGACTCCCACTTTTAGGGGGTGGTATGGGCTTGTTCGGTGGTACCGGTGGGGGAATGGGCTTGGCCGAACCTATGCTGTACTTTTTAGTGGCCAGGGATCCACTCTTGTCACTCGCATGTGCTGGCTTTGTCTATAAAGGAATAAGGACATAGCTTATTGTTAAAGTCCCATATCGTAATTCATATCGTAACAAAAATTCCAAACTCAAGAGAGAGTAGAAAACAGGAGGAGGTAGAAAGGGGTTGCTGGTGAAAGTGCTTGTCGTTGGAATGTGGACAAATGAATGCAGTCTGTCCACCGGGGTGCGTAATGCAGAAGATAAGGAAGCGTGCACTTCACAGTACAATTCAATTACAGGTATCAACTCAAAAGAAGAAGCCAATTCCAAACCAAATTATATACATAAACTGAGAGTCAGACAACTCCATATTTAAATAAATAAATAAATGAAAAGACATTAGGCACTAGTAGTAGTTGTAGTAGTAGGACATGTGTCAGAAGATCACCGGGGTGAAAGCAAGGAAGCTGAAAACAAGGGATGCGTGATTAAAGAGTCAGGGTTTTAATAAAAATATATTGCAAATAAATAGGAACGTTTTTGGTAGGAAATTAACTTTGGTTATCACATTCAGTCCTAAATAATAATAGTAAAAAAAAAATACAGGAGATGTTGATTAGACGATGGTGGCAATATGTTTGGGCAGTGACAGCAACTGATATGATTCATAAATACAATACTGAGCAGAGGAACAGTGCAAGTTAAAAGGTAAGTCAGGAGGAAGAAGGGTGGTTGCAGACGTGGAGTTTTAGATTGAGAGAAAATGTCACAGCCAGGATAAGAACCCATACGCCAGTACCTGGAACACCGAGTTTGAAATGGATGAGACAACTGTGACTGGATTGTTGGGCGTGACTGCGGGAGGCTGTACTGCCGACACGGGTTTCGCAATCCCAGTGGCTGTGGAAGAAAAATGGTCTTAAAATGCAGATCTTTGTTGGATGAGAAGAAAAAAACCTCAATTTATTAGTACAAGGACTCACTTGGTTGTGGGACTGGAGAGGAGGAAACCGTGGCTGTCGGCCTGACAACAGCAGCCGTCTTCTTACCCATTGTACTGTTCGTGTTGTTGACAATTGATGCTTGGAACATTGCCACGGAGTGAGCTTCCGCTAATTGCTTCCGCAAAGACTCAACCTAAAAGACACATACATCCTTGATTGAGTCACATCACCACATACATGGGCATCCATCAAGTAGACAAAGCAATCAAATCAAAGCTTGCCTCTTGTAGTTTGCATACATACCTCACTTCTTAGGGCTTTCAACTGGTTTTCTGTCTCAATGCGTCGATCCTCCTCAATTCTAATTCGAGATGTTATTCGATCCCGGTCTATCCTAAACCCGGCGGCTTGTCTTTCCAATTCCGCCTCCATTCTTAATGCCTGTCAAGGAAAACAAAAACATTGCTTTACAACTCAATTCATTTGTACACGTTGAACAAAGCCCGATCACTTTTGGGTTTAAAAAAACGAGAGGAGGAGGAAGCTACCTTCTGAGATTCTTCCTCCAGACCTTCCGCCATTGTGAGTGCTTGGCGTTTCTCCTCCTCAATCATGACCAGGAGGTCTGCCGACCGTTTCCTTTCTTCCACCAATTGTTTCAAAATACGCTTCCTTTCCGTAAGCAAAAGTAAAACGATGCTTTTGTGCTTATTCTTCTCTTCATCGTGTGCGTCTTGTCGCTCTTTCAGTTCCGTTTCCAGTCTTGCCCTCAGTTGCTTCTCAATGTCTAACTCCTCCTTCAACTTTGCACTATCTGGAAACATATGGAAATCAGTGTGGGTTGAGGGAAGGTGGACTTAGTAATTGCATACCTTTCATGGAAGCGTTTTTCTCTTTTTCTTCCTCCAACTCTGACGCCATTTTCGCATGCATGGTCTCTGCATCTGTCAGGATCTTCTGAATATGCTTCATGGCTCCGCGTTGTCTCCTTAAAATATTTTCCAAGGAAATTTTCTGGTTCTCCCATAGTCGTATTAATTCAACGTCCTCCTGCACCAGAACAATGGGTAAACATTTGAAAGATTGAGACATGTTTTCCTTACCTTGGAATCCAATGGATTGACGTAAGTAGCAAAAGAGTCTCTCTTCAGTGCAGCAAAAGGGTCCGAAGTCAGTGTGTACTTATTGTCTGCTAGCAGCCTTTTAACGCGCTCGCATTTAAGAGTCGCTATCACCACATCACGCGCCTGCACTTCACCCTCCAGGTAAGACAGTATCTTGAGTAAATCCCCCTTGCTTAACTCTGAGGAAGGAGTTGACTTTTCCTGCAACAATCAAAGAAAGTGATTAATTAAAATCCAAAACGCTTCCTACAAAACCTAATCAATCCTACTCTAAACTTGACCTATCCATAATGCATATAGGTTACTCACAACGTCTGGCAAAAGAGACTGCCTTCCTAAACTCATAGCTATGGACCTAGGATCGTGTGGGTTTTGACCAAAGCCTAGTTTCCTTGCTATAAATGAACCACCTTCTCTCTTGTCATGACGGGACTGTTCGCGACCTGCACCAGCCAACGCAAAGTGAACAATGCCTTTGGTGTAACTGAGTATAAGACACACAACACAATACATAATGTCCAAGTACGCCAAGGTCTGAAAAGGGAGGCCAACGTTGTTGTGGGTAGCTGAAATAGAAACTCGGAGAGAAAGAAGGTCGTAGTTTGATTTCCAAGGGACAAAGAAATCTATTTCGTTCTGGTGGTGGCTGGCATTGGTGAGAAGTGCGACACATACATACATAGTTAACAACGTAGTCCGTTCATAGAGAAAGTTAGCAGGAGTTACACACACACAATGCAAAAGGATCCTCATTGGACCCGGAGAAAGACGTCAATTCGAGGCGGCGTTCTCGCTCTACATCCACTCTACTTTCCTTTCATCCTTTTACTTCATCAAAGCAAAGGTCGACAGAGTAGCTCCTTCCAGCAATCCCTTTGCCTAACTCCCTTTCCCGAAATTACGTCTTTGAGACTAATGCATAAAATATCTCCTTGATTAAACCCCGTCATTTACCCTTTAGACAAAAAAAAATTCATAACCTAACTGTCTTAAGCTTTCTCCACAAAATAAGTACAACTACCCCGACTGACTTCACACGATGAAAAAAATTATTTTGAACTCACCTTTATGGTATTGGAATTGACTGTTTTATCAAAATATGACGTTAGAACCTTGTCCATATCGTCGCTTTCTCCACCCGTTGATGTAGTCATTGTACAGGCTGAGAGGTGAGGAGGGATGATGGTGATGTGTAACTTGAGTGCCAAAGTGCAACTCCTCTTTCTTTCGTCTCTTCTTCTGTTGTACGCTTAATTGAATTTCTTGATAACTCGGAGAGACTCTAAGTTTAGCAGGTCAGGAGTCAGTATGTATACTCTTTAACTACGTCTCTTCTCGTTCTTCTACGTTATTTGAGTTGAGTTTAATAGTATTATTATGGCAAAGGTGATTAAACTGATGGATGAGCAATGTTATTAAGGTGATGTTGCTATATCTAAGTTGTGTAGGCTCGTTTCTCACTAATTATTAGCAATTAAATACTACTATCTTTCTATGATTTAATTTGTCCCTCCTTTCACTAAGTTACATTAAGCAGTCTAGTATTGCATTGCTATTATTCTCTTGTCTTGTCTTGCAGTTGCCTTTTCAGTTGTGATCATAACTGAGATGCCTTAAAGTTCCAGAGACCAATTGGTAGACTACGGTTAGACTTTCTCCAGTCCTACGAGTAAATTGAATATAGCAGCAATGAGGTTAGCAATTCCCACCTACGTCACACCTCCTAAATATATGATATAGTAAAGAGAAAGTCACTACGAAGAAGACGGAGGTATGGAGAAAGTCTTCCAGGAAAGACAAAGAAGAAGAGCTACAAAAATATTAGTTTTCTGGTATACCTGTCTTCGTTGCTCGATAATAAATGCATCAATTAACTATTGAAAATCCTTTTAGCTAATTTCAAATTCTGTATTGCCATTCCTTGTTTGTCAGAAACTCAAAAAAGACTCCACTGAGTAGCAAATTGTCCACTGTGTTTAGACCATTAACAACTGCTAATTGGTTCCCTAATGATTGCTTTGCTTACAGACTCTTTCTTTTGCTATGAAATATCTATTGCACAGAAAATGTCGGAGTGAGATGAGACAGAGAGATCCTACATCTACTACTACTGTTGCGCTTAATTAATTAAGTGATGAAGAAGTTAAATGTACTCAGTCTTGTTACGGGTAAATATGCTATGTGTGTACGTACGTCTTTAATTGTTTGTACAGATAATTTCACTGATGTTAAGTCTCAAAAGTATCTCCTTCGCAGTCAACACAAAGTCTTCAAATGACTGTTTGACAATCAATTAGGTAATTCAGAAAATGAATTGCTCGTTTCATACAAAACAGCGAAAGTAACTTTATGTCATTATGTGCTTTAAGGTGGTTTCATATATAAAGTGCATTATTCTGACACTGTACAGGCAATTATTTGCTTATAACTTTTCTTTCTTTGTGTATAACATTAGTTCATCAGTTAATTGGGACGAATTGCTGCAACTTTTTTAAAGTAAAAGACTATTTTTGAACGGTTGTAGAAGCACTGAGAATTCAAAGTTTGCTTTGAATAAGTCCATCGAAAAGAACACTAAATTTAGGCACTAAACTTTAAAATAGCTTAAAAGGTTCAATAACGTAGATTTTTTTACTTTACTTTCTCTTGAATAGAATTAATACAAGTCTCAATTTTCTCTGAAATACCAATTGAATTAATTATCACTCCTTGTCACATCTTTAAAACTTATTTGCATAAAAAACTAAAGGAACTTCTTTTGCTTTTGCATTTATTTGACGAAAATCAGACAAATTATTCACGGTTCAGGTTTTTTTTTAAAAATTCTTGTGATGTCCTCCTTCGTTGGAAAATTGAAAGTTACTCGACTTTATTTGGAACAATACTGAGACCACGGACCTTCTTATCCACCACAAATGAGTTTAAACTGCGAGTCCAATTTAATCTCCGCCACAAATACTGTATTGCATGAGATGAGATTGTGTAGGGATTATTTTATAATCTCATTCTGCATGTCCAACTTTTTTTTTCAAGTGTGTTGGATGAGTTGATGTTAAATTGTCCAGGGTTTTTGCTCCAGGTTTTTAAGTGTGCGCATAAAACCGTCAAATATTTAAATCCAGTCAAAAATTCTTGTGATTCTTTTTCTTGCTATAATTCTCACTTGACTTTAGAGGATTCTCTTTTCTGTTTCTTTTTTGCTCGTGTGTTGTGATGACGGCTGATTTTTCCATGGTCTTACAAAAACCAGCTTCTCTCTCTGGACTTTACAAGTATATATATTGAAGGGATTATAAAGAAGAGTTCGTTGGATGGAAATGGTTTTTTATTCTGATGCTGTTGAGGAGATTATGATGATGATGCCATGATCCGTGTGTATCCACGTAATGGTTTAAAAAAGAAGGGAAGATTAGAGAAGGAGAGACAAAGCAGCACCACTTGCAACTTACTTGACTCGAAGCTATTTCTTGACGATTAAAAAGAGAGGTTGTCTGTAATATACAGAGGAGTAAGTTGTAGTGGGGGAAAGCTTTTAGCAGGCGAGGAAGAATGCAAGTGACGAAGAAGAAGAAGAAGAAGACGGGAGAGAGAAAGATGGATGGATGATGCAAATATGCATTCACACGGACCTATTGCTTCTCTGCTTTTTAACACGTAGCACCACACATTGTATGAGACGACTAACACTCACACTCCAAATGGTAAAAATGAATGCTGTTGCTCTATAATAATATTGCTCTCTTTCTCTCTTCAGTGACCGTGGGATATATTTATTTTTCCATCCACTTTCACAAGCCTTTAAAACTCTCTCTCTCCCACTACACCATCCATCCATTCATTCCTTTCCTTCCTTCAGGGCTATTTATTGGCTGTGAGAAGAAACCACTGTTTAGGTGCTCACCTCATTCACTTCTTCCCTTCCTCCCACCATCCACAACCTTGGAGGATGGAGAGAGAGGTTTTGATGCAAGATGCGAGCTGAATGAATGGATGATCCTCTCCAACCACACAACGCCTCAACTCGAGTGGTGCTTTCTCTTTTCCTAATGCCCATTGTACCCATAGAGAGTAGCAGCCTTCCATTTCCATCCAATATCCAACTCCATCCAACCAACCGAGACGCAAATAGGCACATGGGAATACAACCTTAAATGAACATCTCATCCTCATCACATTACATTATTCATTGTCTGCAAGTAAACCAATTGCGCAAAACTGACTGGGAGAAAATTCATCATGACATGACATGTGCCAAAGTCGTTAATATAACAACAACGCAAATAAAATGTTGTGGATATGAATGGGACTTGAGAAGACAAATTGAGAGCTTGGAGAAAGCAGTGAAAGAGATAAAAGGAAATTTGATGATCCCTATTAATCCAAGGAATATAGCTCATTTCAGAAAGTGTGCGAAAATAATAAATACGTCTCAATGTCATTATCATTCATAAACCGTTCGTGCCTCCAGCTATATATATTTTGCACATAGTTAAGCCAGGAGAGAT
>JAQIWU010001625.1:0-15512 GCA_034696445.1 Isotomiella minor
CGAATTTTAAATAAAGTTAAATTGTACTTTTTTGTCCTGTCCTTACCTGTCCATGTACTTTTCCGTCGTGTACTTTTCCATCTTGTACTTACATGTCGCTGTACTTTCCTGTCCGTCCTTACAGGTCGTGTCCTTACATGTCCGTACTTACCAGCCCGTTTACCCCCTGAGACTGGGCAGCTGTGGTGTTGCTTAATCCTCATGCATTATTATCCTCAAGTGTGGGAGGGTGAAAGTATGTGGGAGAATATTGGATAGAATCTCTGTAGAACTACACGAAAGAATTTCTGGCATGTCCTCTCTCTGCCACCAAACTAAACCAAACCAAACCAGTAGAAGTCGGGTCTATTAGTGCTGACATAAGTTAGCAAGTGTGGCTCTTGTATATCCAGACATAGGTGACGGAGGAGATAAGGCATGCATGGAAGTTGACGTGAGTGGGAGATGAATACATAATAATAATCCTCCACATTTTTGTCATTCTTAGGATACGTCAGGAGAAGAAAGGAAGGAGAGACACTCTTAAGGAAACAGGGACAAGAGGAGAGTGGATAAGAAAAGAGATCTTGCTTTTGGCTTTTAGCAAAACTACAAGAATGAAGACAGGACACAGAGAGAGAGAGAGTCTACCTTAGGAAACATAACATGCATGCATTCCTGGGAAAGAGGGAGAGGAAGGGAAGAAAGCGTAATGATAATGTGCTAGTCTCACAAAGTGTAAAAGAGGATGTAGATGAGAATCAGAGATTGAATCAGTGCATCAAAGCAAAAGAGCTCGTTAACACTGTCTCCCTCACTTCCCTCCTTTCTCTCTAAACCTAAACCTTTTTCTCCGACTGACTAACCTCCATCTTTCACAACCAACACTTACCATGACAATTTATATTACGCGACGGATGGACGGAAGAAAAAGCAGGAAGGAGGCCATTATACATGGCATAAAGCTAAGTGGAGAAAGTGATATGCACATTATTATTACGACTATTACTGTTACAACACGACCCTTTCTTCCTACTTTCTTCTTTCCTTCTCTCTTTCTCCCTCATCCACTCCACTTCAGCTGCTGTAATAATCAAGGGAGGAATTGTACGAGGATGAGGAAAAGTGTCAAGACTGTTTGGGGGTCTATTTACATCATATTGACTTACAACTTAATGTCACACTTTGTCGCTTCGCTTGGTTCATTGTGGAGATGAGATCAATGACGCTACCTTACATAGGACTGTAGTAGTAGGAGCGAAGGAGAAGGAACTGAATTATGTTTGTGAGAAAAGAAAGTGTAGTGTTGCTTTTCTCATTTCATCCTGACAAGGAATTGTTTTTACATAAATACACAATTGAGGAGGTGTCGGAGAATGTGACTCGACTACATTGTGTAATGTAAGCATCATGTGACACAAATTCCAAATCACTTCGTTATGTCAAAATATCAAGAGCTGTTACTCTAGAATTTAGAAAAAAAACGTGACAGTGAAAGAGTGAGAGGATGAAGAAGTGAAGAGCGTCGAGTGCGGAAATTGACTGAAAATGAATGACGCTTCCAAGTGTGAAGAAGTGCAAATCGAAGTAATATGTTAACATGTCAGGGTAGAGAAACAGGCATGACGACGACGAGGATGAAGAAGATGATAATGACGTGAGGGTTGTTTGAAAGAAAGGAGCCGTGTTCGTACAATCACAAAAATGACAGACTGCTGTTGTTAAGATGAGTATAATAAAGTCGTTTCATTTTATGACATTCCATTAGCCGAATTAGGTAGAGAAGGAATAAAAAAAGTTGAATGGATGCTTTACCCTGCTAACCTCTTCAACCTTAATTATTTAAAGGTGGAGAGCCCAACAGAGTGGCAGTCTGGCAGTAAATGATGAAGAAGGTACTCACTCACATTTTTTCGGTATTTTTTTTGTTCCCAGTAAAAGATTTTACGAGAAGAGTGGGAATTAAAGTGACTGTCATTAGACTCCTTGTACCTTACTTACTTACAAGAGGAGTGCTATTAAACCTGAAAATATTAAAAATACAAAACAGGAGCGGTCAGACGGTAATAAACGGAGACAAACGACTACTTTTTCTATCCATTTTGGTTTACTTTGTCTTTGCAAGAGGATAAGGAAAGAGACAATCTTTCTTGAGAAAGATTGTACTACACACTGCGGTTGGTAGTTTCGGGCGTGGGGAAAATTTAAGTTTTGAGATTAGGCCGAGGCTGTAGTGAGTTTTTTTTAGTTTAGTTTAGTTTTTTTTGGATGTACCATGGGTCTTTATATATATTGGAAAAGAGTAAGAGGAAAGGTGGGCTGGAAGGAATAAGGGAAAGTATAGAGGTTTAGTTTTAGGGAGAAAGTGAAGATATGACCGTGTGTGGTATTTGGGTAAAGGGGAAAGCAACAGAGAGAGGCAGGGAAGAAAGAGAGTGAGAATGAGTGAGTGGAGGGGGAAAGAAGGAAAGGAAAGGAAAGGAAAGGAAGGAGAGAAAGTGGAAGAGAAAGAGTCAAGGCAGAATTTATGATTCAATTTGCACATCGGAGTTTTTTTCATATATACGGCACTCTGTCTTCATCTGCATTGCAAATGCTTTTCTTTTGTCTCAAGGCAAAATGTCTCTGCGGATCCCCTTCTCACATCGTCTCATTATGGGCATCACCATTCATCACACTACTTTTTACGAATTTCACTTCTATTTCTGCCTCTTCCCCACTCACTCACTCACGGCACTGCCACTGTGCCTATGCCCCATCCTTTTCTGGATAAGCAGTCTGTGAGTGGTGTACAAACTGTTGCCACAAGTTCAGCAATCACTTAGGGCCTCAACAACAACAGCACTCTTCAGAAGAAGAGTCAAAACTGGTGCACACACACACAACTTTTTTCAGCCCCCCAAATGTTTACATTTATCATCTTCGCACTGGTTCCTTCTATTTTGGCCAATAGTCCCACAACGACCATCGTGCATACTGATTCTAAAGTTGCCATATAGAATGGGAGCTCGTGTATCTCAATATTTAACTTGCCTTTCTCTTGAATGACCTCAAAATGATACAATCTATTATCCTCATCTCCGCCTAGTTCAGACGCCCTTTCTTTCTTCTCTTTCTCTTTCAGGGGTTCCTCAAGTTAAAGCCCGCAATGAAATTTTAAACCCCATTACCCACGCCCTCTTATAATATGCAATTGAGTCAGTGGCTCCAGCTTTACAAAAATATATAGTCATGAATAAATCATAGCCCTGAACTTGCTTCGTAGTTGAGTGGAGTAGGGAAGAACATGAAACATGATTGGCATGATGAAAACTGATCTCATCAAACCAAAGTAAAGTAGCGTAAAGGAAAGTGGGTGCTTTCTTTTTTGCTTTACATCAGCCATAGCCATAAAGTAAGCCGTTGACCAGACTGCTTACATTCAAATTCAAATGTAAAAGACTCCCAAACCTACCTAAACAAGGCGACCCTGCGCTAGGATAAATGTGTTGCAATACAAAATTCAAGCTAAAATGAATAATTAATTGAGGTGGAAATATATCATTGTTGGTGTAATGTAATGCAGGGCAGTGTTTGTGCTCCTGAACAAAGGCTTTGTAAATGAATAGAATCAGTGCAATATTCTTTGGGAAACGTTGGAAACAAAGAAGAAAGAAGGACGTGATGTAGAAGAGTAATATTGTAAAGAACAAAAGGAAAGTCTTAAGAGATCCCTGGATGTTTGCAACAACTCTATCCACATCCAATAATACCCGCAGCGTAGGAGTTGGAAATCGGTTCAAATGAAATGAGTCTTATTAGTTTCTTAAAGCTTGACGGCCGACCAAGTACAGTGAGTCCTTTTTCGTTGCATAACCTTTCTAACAACGATCTGAATTTCTTTTTATGGTACTTTTTGGTTTTTGATGATGCAGCAACTCGTAGAAGATAATTTACTCATTTCCTGTTTTCAAGATTCCTTGAAGTGATAATAAATTTTTTAACACTTGCATGGTGTCGATGTCGTGTTGAGTATAAAGCATCGAAAATTGGGAAAAGTAATTGACTAGCTGATTTCAGATGCACTGCCAAACTTTCTACGACTGGCTTTTTTACATTGGTGTGAACAGTGATAAAATGGTCCTAATTTTATTTGTCCTCCGTTGACTCAGAACCATTTTTGGTAAACGGTGCTCATGACGCGTAAATGTTGAGTTGTTATAGTTACTGATGATGCAAGTGTGAACTCTGAGTATGTTTATGTATCTGTTCCTTAAAAACCGAATTCCTGATCATAGTTTTATGACAGGAGGGTGTAAACTGTGAGGTGAAATGAGCGCATTAAAGAGCGCCTGAAAGAAGCAGGCGTTTATTTGCTTTGAAGTGAAAACGATAAAATTCATTGGCACCATTCCTGTTTTGGTCTGCAAATAGAATTTTAAATTTGACCTAAGCCTTCCCTGTTATACTTTGTTAAAGGGAGGAACGAGGCATTTTGTCTAATCACATTATGATGCGGGGGTATTCGTACTCTCAAACAAGCTGAATTTACTTGGGCTTTATTGTACTGTAAATTGGAGGTAGAAATTGACGCATTGTTGTTTGTAACAAAAGAGTATAGTGTTGAGTGTGGCATAAAATAACACTTGGCAGGAGCTGCAGCGATGTTGATCACGAGCCAATACTCTTTCCTCCTGGCTGAGCGAACAATTTCTTTGCTTGTTTAGAAAATGTAGAGTATTCTGAATTAGGAGACGAATAGAGGAGAAAGTGAAATAAGCAAGGAAACCGAGGTGAGAATTGTAGTAAGGCTGTGAGCTGTCCCTATTTAAGCTGCCATGATTCTTTCTTCTCGTCTCATTCACTGATGATACTCACTACCCTAGGATTCTCCTGAATGAGAATGAATTACTTTGTATAAATTCAGTGAAAAGTTTTATGGCCACGAGGAACCGAGGCGGAGAAGATTGTCGTTGCCAACAAGGGTTCAAAGTATACTGTGCAGGGGACTAAGGCATGGCAACCAAACAAATAGTGAACAATAATAACAATGGGGCAATGTTACCTTGTAATTTAGAGGCAGCAGCTCTGCACTATTTTTACATTGCAGTTGGTTAAAATATTCAGTGCGCTTTTGGTTGTATAGTTCGTTATATACAGCAGCATATCATTTGGAATGAAATTCTTTTTGTGCAATTCCATGGGGAAAGTTAATACATCTCCATTTCACCAAATTTTACGGTTGGTCAACAAAGAGAAACGCAGGAGCACAGTGAAAGTAAAGTACAGAGTTATGTATTTACTGCCTCCCACAACCAGTTTATGGAAGTAGGAAGGACTCAAGTATATAAAACTCTTATGCATCGCGCACTTTGCAAGAGCGGCATAATTTCAACCGGAACAAGCCTCATTCATGTGCCCATGGTGGTCGCGGATTAAAGGATGTTTACCATGGGCTTAGCTGGCAGAGCGGGACGGATAATAAAGATATTAGTTCTGTTTAGTCCACTGCATGCCATGTAAGCTTCCATCTGTCCCTACATAATTGCGTTTGTCTTTAGATAGTCTCTTGTCTCTTCCTTTTGCTACTTTCCTCTGCATGAAGGCATCTCATTCTCGACTGAAAAGGTAGAAATGTGAGGAAAGCAGATTCCACTCTTGACAGAAGAAGAAAGTCCACGCATTCCAACAACATAAACTAAACCACCGGATCAACCACATTGACATTGCTTTCCTTTTCCCATTCACCGTCATGGGGTACACACATTCTGTCTCTTTATGTTCTATGGGCCCGCAGTCACTCTCTCTACTTCATTCATTGGTTCACTACTGTAAAGTTCTTATAAAGACGCAAGCAGAAGGAACACAAAGTGAAGAACAGAACATGGAATCACATCATGTTTAATTTGAAAGCACAAGAGTTTTTATCCTTTCATGTTGCGTGATTAAGGGCCTTTTGCACGATATCAGACAGTATCACATCCCATCACGTGCGTTCATATGCAAAACAATGCGAGGTGAAACTGGCTTATTTGCCTAATGCACTAAATAATCATAGTGGCACTCATTGCATTGCTCGTCTGTTTAAATCCACACATAAGCAACTTTATTATTATTATTGGTCAAAATGTTTGCGTATATCCTCCTTTTCCGCTGCCCTGCTTTCTTTCTTTCTTTTTCTTTTATTTTTCGACATTGTGTGAGAGGGAAAAGTGTGCATATCATCCATGTATCTGGTGCAACTGACCGTTACAAAAGACTACTACATTTGGTTGACTTTAGTGCAAAAGGAGGTTTTGCTCCGCTTTCCCTCCTACATTACAGAGGGCTGCACGAAATCCCCCCAAAAATGTAATGTGCACATACACAAACGCCAAGGAAATAAGTTAAATGCAGCTCAACTCTTTGTCCAACCCACGAAATGAAAGCTTTCACTAATACCATTTAGCCCAACATGAAACAGGAGAAAGCGACTGGGGCAGGTAATTTAACTTAAATACAGCCCAAGCAACAACTTTGTCTGAGACGGACTTTCAAGCACTCACTACTCTCGCATTGTCAGTTGATTATGTTATGTTCTCACTCAGGCGATGGCTCTACAACTACTGCTGTCTACAGTAAGCCATTATAAACAAAACCTCTCTTTTTTTTGTGAAATAATGATGATGTGAAGACAGTCACTCATCCTCCCCATTCATTCATATCCATCATGCTCTCATGCAATGCTATCATGCAATGCAAAAATGCAGCACAGTTCAAGGCAATTACTCTTTTTCCTTCTACTGTCCTTCATGTTGTTTGACTGGAGTGTATTCACTTAATGCTTTTTTAAATACGGGCATTTTCAGAGAAAAGAATGTATGTTTTCAAATAATTTGCAATAGTAAATGGAGTCTCACCTGTGGTGGTCTTGATGATGAGGATACAACACACGAACTTGAGGAAAGCGAGGAGGAGAGCAGATAAGTTTTCACGGTGAAAGTAGGTAGGTAGTCTGCCCAGAAACAACCACCTGGCTCAACCACTCTCTCCTATCTTTCTACCTTATCTCTTTATCTGCGAAAAGGAAATATGTTGTGCCTATCCAAATGTCCAGTTGGCATTATACGACACGATACTAAAGGACAAGTTCAAGAGCGGCTTCATGGTGGTGAAAGTGCTCCACACCCTTGTTTATGAGTGAATAAAGATAACTGATGCACTACTCCACCTCAGCCCTGGATCTGATGCTTCCAATGGCAGAGTCGTCAAGAAGATATGAGCTTAGATCCTTTCGATGTGGATGTGGCATCAAAAATAGACCTTCATACTTCTGTGTGGTGGACTCCCTTGACTTCCATGATAATGTTTATTTACATCACACAATCATCATCCGCCAAGCGACATAATAAATTCTCTACCGCAGCACACTGCATCATCGTTCCTTCCCTACGTTTTACTACTGTGGAAATAAATACACGTCACTCTGAGCTGACACTGAGTGAGAGTCATGGATAGGAGAAAGTCATACTTCTTTCCACCTTAGCCCTATAAAAACCTTGTAGAAATCTCAACCTTGAAGCTTTTTGCTTTGGTTTTAGCATTTTCTCCGTCTTTTCACTCACTTCCATAACCTATCCATGCACACCGCATGATGCATCTGCCGATGCCGACATTCAGTGACGATAGAATATCATATGTAGTGCTACTAGTTTTATGCAACTTAACTTGGTCTAAAAGTTTGGTTGGGTCGGACGAGAGAGAGAGAGAGGAGTTGCGGATGAATGAGAAATGAATCTTCTTCCTCCGTTTCCCTTTTTACTTCTTTTACAGTCGGCGAAAGCAAACACAAACCACACACACCAAACCCTTGGTTTACTCACTCTTCTGAACGAACGTTTCCTCGGCACAACAACATCACTTGCTTAAATATTTCAGGGAGTTTGGTGTTTTGTTTCTTTTAAGAACTATGCACAGTTATTTGAGTCTGGTAGGATGACCAATACTTGGGTCTAAATGGATTGTTATTACAAGGTGAGGGATTGTGTGAATGTGAAACAGTGTTGTTTTAACGTTAAGTTAAGAGACGACAATTGTGAAGGACGTCTCGTATTGACCGACCACTGTCTGATATAATAATGAATGGAGTTGTCCTCGAGACTATGTTCTGTTTTTTGAGGATTCGGAAGGTCGTTCCAATAGAGAGACACGCGGGGTTTATATATACGCCGAAAGAGAGAAAATTTAATGCTCACGCTTTAGCAGTGTTCACACCACTACTACCGCGTTAAGGAAAGGAGAGACGGGTTTTGCTTGTCTTTTTTCTTTGGTTTGACTTTAGTTAGTTTGCTTTCATTCCTTCCTTGCGCAAGTCTACCCTAGCAAAGTAAGTAAGCACAGAGGCAAAAGCACAGCAGGAGCAGCAAGCTAAGGATAACCTTCACTTTAAATGCATTGCTTTCACTCGCTCTTTCGCTCTGAGCCAACTGAGCTGAACTGAACCAAACTGACGGAAGGGAAGCCAAAGGAATGAGGCAGAGGGACGACGAGAAGAGTGAGAACAAGTTAGCGCAGAGTGGCGAGTGAAGTGGGGCAGGATGAAGTAGAGAATGGAGAAAGCAAGAACTTTTCTGCCTCTGTTTTCTCATCATCCATCCGTACTTTTAGTAGAAGGATAGTTCTCAATCCGAGAGAGGCTTTTCACTTGGGCTAGAGACTAGTGAGGATAGACGTATGTGCGAGATCCGCAAGTAAAGTAGCAGTCTTCTTTCTACCACCATCACGACTGGCTATCGGCTTCGAATTACATACATACCACCTTTCACTTGACCCTTTAAATCCAAAGGTTGGGACCAACTTTGCACTCAAATTGCCACATTATCCGTCCTAAGTAAGTAATTCTAGGGAGTTGGGGAATGCCCTGGAATAACTAGGCTTACAACCCTAATGAAAACAAATATTATCAAAAAGCTTGAACCACTCACTCAGTCACTCACTTTCCTTCCTGATTCGAATCCTGTCCAGCATGGTTATTATTGTCATTAGTATTCAGGAGGACCAGTCAATCTTTGGAGAAAGTGACAGGTATCATCATGACGGAGAGGAGAGACTCACGACCACACAGTCATGATAACATCTTCCTCATCATGATGACGATAATGTTGATAGGGATGATGATAAAAGAGTCACTAGGGTCACCATTTCCCTTTTATACGTTTGATTTACAACTCTCACTAAAAGAAAATGATGGGTTGTGGAAAATGTACGTAAAGTAATGCAGATGGATTGATTGAGGTGAACGGGAGAAGACGAGGAGAGAAGAAGGAAGGAGGATAGGAGGAGGAAATAAATGTTGCAGAGATGAGCCTATCACTGTACCATTATTATCCTATCCATACATATGGCCTTACTTCACTTACACTTCATTCTTTTTCCTTCTGAAATCACCTACCGCTTGCTTTCCCCTGCCTTTCCGATACAAGAGAGAGAAAGCCGTGAGGGAAAGGATGAAGGGAAGGCATAGAGAACAGAGAACATCTCTCGAAATCCCATTTGTGTTACAGACAAAGCATTTTTTAAAATGTGTCTGCCCATAATAGCTAGATTCTCCTTCTTATCTCCCTATCTATTCATGTTTTTAATACCCGAATGCCTTTTCCTCTTTCCTCTTTTCTTTCTCCTATGCCTTTCTTTCTTTCGCTCTCTCATCTCAAATCGCTATCTCCACTTTCCCCTGTGTACTTTTCCTCCTTTCGACTTGGAGAAGTGCTACTTGAGAGGAAAGTTGAAGATGAGTATGGACGACTTTTGCGTGTGTATGGGAAAGGCGACTGTTGCTTGTTTTTCTATACTCAAACCCTGTGTCCACTCACTGTCCTACTTTCCCCTTTCCCTTTCCTTCCTTACCTCCTGAAGTGAGGGCAGGTAAATGACAAACTAATGACAAGGAATGTTCCCCATGTGGAGTTGTCACATCTTGACTTTTCCTACTCTGTCTCTTCGATTCATGTCTTATCTTCCCTTCGAACAGACAGAGTCAGCTTTTAGCTTTAGTCGAGAAGTGACAAAATTGAAAGATTCTTCACGATATGGAAGCCGAGAGAAGTTAATGTAACTTTGGGTGTGGTTTTCGATGCCGTGACTTGTAGTTTGTCAGAGTGATGGGAGAGGTGAGATGGATGGATGGGTAGATAGATAGATATGTAGATAGACACGACATCTCCTCTCCATGGTGTATCAAGGGAAAAATGGATTAAGGAAAGACTGGCATTGTACATGGAACAAAGTAAACTGGAAGGTATGAGTAAGTCATGAATTACTACATCCACTCTGTTCCCACACACTCAGAAGGCACTGCGTGCAGTAGTGGTAGTGATATGCGGCTCATTTTGTTTTCTCGTCGATATGTAGATAGCTTTCACTACTGGAGGATGGAATAAGGGAGAGGAGAGAGGATAAGGAAAAAAAAAGACGAGAGAGAGAGAGAGAGAGAGTGCCACTTCATTGCATAAATGCACTCAGCTGCTTTCTTCTTCTTTCCACTGATGCTCACATTTTTCCATCCGACAACAAGGGAATACCAGAAGAGGAAGGAAGAAGCCTGTGTAGTGCTAACTTGCTACTGAGGAAGCAGGCAGAAAAGAGTAAAAGTAGAAGAATGGAAAGGAGGAGATGAATATTTCCTGTCTTTGGGCTACTCCCGTCTTTATAATCAATTTGCTTTTCAAAGCTTTCACTTCCACCGTCTTCTTGCCATCTCCTCCTCCTCCTCCACCATCCTCCGTACTGCCTGGAACGCAACACTACATAATACAACGTATCAAAGCATACACTTAAAAAGGACTCTCTCTCTCTCTACAGATCCGAATCTTCTGTGTAGTCATAATAATACCAGGAGCAAACTAAACTGAAACAACTGTGCTGATGAAAAATGTGACCTGAGAGAGATGGATTCACCCGGGCGTGCTTCTCCCTCTGTTTTCTTCGCTGCCGCTGTATATGCCTTTGTACGGTGGTGGCTGCTATGGTGAATAAGAGAAAGGCAAATTCTTTACAAACTCACTGTCATCCAAACAAGTCTTGGTAAGCGATTACCACGACCGCAATAACGATTCTCCTATTCGTAGATTTAAAAACCAATCAATATAGGAACCGACTTATTTTTTTTACTTTGAACCTGCGATGGCTAGTTATGCCGAGGTAGACTCCTTTACTAGTTATGCCGTCAGATGAAATGCCAAATTTGCCAAGTCACGCAACATAAAAATTTTTCGCATTTCGGGACCATTAAGGGCCTATTCCGACCTTTAGATGGAGGATATGGCCAAAATCCTTGAGGCAAATCGCCGAATTTTGCCAACCCGCACAAATTGAAGAAATAATTTTTTTTGGCATTTCGGGACATATAGGGGCCTATTCCGAACTTTCTGCTTGATAGAGATGAGAATAACCAAAAAAACCGACAGGATATCAGTGTCGTTAGGAGCTTCGCCATTCATCACTCAATAATCGTAGATGTACCCTTCTAAATTTGGTTTGATTTCCCAGATTATCGTTACCCCGACCTCTCACACTCTCAATGACAACTAAATGACAGTTTGTTGCTGTTGGTAACAAAGTATTGCAAAATCGAAAAATCGCATTGCAAAAAGTTAGTCAACCTGACTAAACAAATTGTGATAACTGAAAGAGACGTCGATCACAATTACTGCTGGTGCTAATGTAAAGAGTTTGAACTGTTGCATCGCATTTCAGGCGATCTCATGTTGTTGATTGCCGGTGACGTGAAATCAAATATTGTCTGATGGCAGGAAGCTAGACGACTAGGCGATCTTAAAGGACGGTAGCACATGATACGATTACATTTCACACATTCATTCGAAAGCCTTAGAAAAACTTGCAGAAATGGGAAAAGTGGACAAAGTTTATGAAATTGATAGAAAAGAGCATCTCTCTCTACGTTGTTGACTTGTGCTAAATGGCTCAAATTCTACATCACACATAATCTATTCTGAGTTTAAGACTGTCCTCTACAAATGTGACAAAGGCAAGATGCACCTTCTTCCTTGTTTGAAGTAGTTTAACTACTTTTCTTCTACAACAAAGGATTGATCAAAATTAATCACGTTAAATCGTCACGCGTCTCACTGCTTCTGGGTTTACGCGAATACAATTACGATGAATTACATGCTGCACAAAGTACAGACTTCGAATAAAAAAGTAAATGTGAGCTTCCGTTTGTTCGTCTCTATCTTTGAACATTCAACTGCACTCCTCTCTTCCTGAATTCTCACAAAATTAACTTAACTTCGAGGTATTAAATGCCTCGATGCACGGCGTATAAGGGACTTGACTCAAAGAATAAATAAAAAAATAAATACGTTAATGAAATGCAAGTGCAAATTGCAGTGAACAGGTATCATTTTTGTTTCAACCCTCCTCAACGACGGTTGAATTGAACCATTAAATCCAACAACCTTCTTGCAAGGTGCAATTCTCACCAGTTTTATCTAGTCTTCTTTGCAATTGCTAACAAAGAAAATATCATTTACGAAGACGCGACTACAAAAGAAAATGGAAAATGTTGAAACGAACTCATTTTAGAGTAGATTGCAGGTGATGTACATTGATCGTGAAGAAGAAGATAGACCGTAGACGAGACAGTCGTTCATCATCCTTTCATTTTCAACGCGTCATCATTCCACAGTTTGAGCTGGGCTCAGCGTAATCATCATTACATCCAACTGCACTGCGACTGCGGGTTATTTCAAAGACAGAAATTGAATTGAAATGGAAAGTTTGGACACATTTATTTATCATTTCATACGCAAGACAAAATCATTATCAAAATCGACATTATTCAACTCTGGGAATGATGGATTTTTCGGTGACAAGGACTTTGGGTACGTTAAGGCATATTAATAAAATCACACGATTAAATGGCTTACCTAAGTCTTGTCCTTCCGAGTAATGAAGTCAATAACTGTTCAAAAAATATGCTACCAATGCAATATGATTGATTTATGGTTTTTGCGAAGCACTCAAGACGCCACAAATCATAACTTGCATCTTCTTCACCTCGATTCTTTGATGAGCGGACCTCACGTCTCTTGGTTTTGGTTATCCTGCAGCCATATAATACACTCAAAGAGTCACAAATTGCAGCACGTATTGACTAGCTTTGAAAGATTGATGTTGCATTGATGCTCATCAATCACCAAAATTGGGAATAAAAAAAAGTTGAAGATAAAAAAGCCAAAGTGAGACGAATACAATTTTTATCTGTGATAAAACAAAAATTAAAACCCAAGGAAAAATTATTATGAGAACTCCGTTTATAGTACTACCAATTAGCCGTTGGCGACGATGTTTCAAATATGACGAGTTCGATTTCACGCAATATCTATAAGCTTAGACTTAGGGCAGAAAACAATGTTATTTCAAAGTCGGACAAACCATAAATCTTTCGTAGGACAATACCGTATTTTGTAATGCCTTTTCTTGATTAATGGATCCTAATAAAAAAACACTGCATGGTGGAGGGAATCAACGTGTGCGGTTCCCTCACTGCTATTTTTATTTGAAATAAGGAATGACATTATCAAGGGTGGGTTCATCGTTGGCAACACCTAATGTGTCAACACATAGAATAATGCCAACACAAATCTTCTTAATTATAAATAATAAATTCAACTTGTCAAATGCCTTCAAAAATGACAATGGGTAGATCGCAACAGGTCTCATTAAGTCAAGCGCAGCTCATCCATTGGGTTTCATTTCAATTGCAGCGTTGAAAGCAATTCATTGACAATACAAAGGGATGTAATCATCACTTTCTTGACGCATCACAGATGAATGGTCCGGATGAGTCCCCTTTGTGGTTCATAAATAAGACAAGGACGTAGGCTTTAATCCCAATTACCCTGAGAAAAGCTTCAAATAGATTAATGAAAGCACAAAGGAGAGTGCTTTCATTGTTCAATAATTGCAATTTGTGAGTTGAAGTAAGGCTTTATCGGTACCATTCTGTTGTTTAATTTCGATAATTTCGTTTTATGTTTCATCAACTTTTAATTGTGTTGTGCAGTAAATAAATTACCTTCACTTGACTATCACTTTGTTCAAATTGCTTTAAGGAAATCTCAAAGTCACGAAACTATGAATATAAATGGGATAAATTTGAAAATATTGTGCCAAAGGAAACATCTCTGCAATTACAACTGCATTGTCTGCCCATCATCATGTCGGAATGGTTTAGATTTGCAGATTTGTTGTGTCTTAAGTTAATGCCGATGCGAATTAAGATAACAAAACTGAGAGGAAGAGTGCTTTTATTTATTCTTCGCGTTAGCATTTCTATTCTTCTTCTGCATTTGACAATTCTCAAATTAGGTGTGGTCCTGTCGTCGTCAGTTGGAATGTTGATTTTAGTTATCAAATCAGCGTTGTTTATTTTCCATTCTGTTGCTTTCTTTTGTTGGTCTTTTAGAGCTTTGAAATTATGTGCTCTGAATTGAATTAAATGAAATTGTCCGTAATTTGCGCGGAACAAATCCATCCTTTACAATTTCATATAGATTTTAGTTATGCTCGTGTAGCAGGTATTGAGTCACTCACTGTACTTTTCAAGATGATACTCACATTCAAAAAATGATGTAACATTTTAAGAGTAATAACAATCTTCACAAGTGCATAATGCTCAACAGAAAGAAACATCATTTCGAGTTGAGCATCATCAGGAGACACAGTTTTTGTATTGTTATGTTTATTGCAAAATTGTACAATCAAAATAGATAAACACATGCTCAGTTAATTAAAGCACAAACATGGATTCAAAAGATTCGTTTCCTGTCATCAAAATCTGTGCAGCCATGTTCACAAAAGGATGGTCTGTGATTGCCCCAAAGTATACAACTGAAAGAATGCGTATTAGAATTCATCATATTTGACACATAACACATAATTCTATGCTCCATTTTGATAAAATGGACAATAAAAGAAATCATGTAAAATCCAATGATAAGTTAGGCAACCACCGTTAATTAAATAACCGCAATAGATTTTTAAGCTGCTTTTTTAAAGGAGGAGTTGCATCCTCATTATCATCACCTAATTTATTTCAATCACTGTTTTGTGCAATCAAGAAGAATAGAAAATATGAACTCTTGAGATGTCAACGCATTCTACAATTGCATTAAGACGGTTTGACATTGTCTACAAAAAAGTGATTAAGTCATAACTGAAACAATTCCACTCTACCCTTTTGTGTTCTAATTATTTTTGGCATTTAAGGGCTTAAGGCGTTAACATTCGTTGCCTCTTCTCATAAAAAGAAAACAATCAAAGGTCAAATGAGCTAAAAAAGCAATGAAAAAAGCTGTTGGAGGTTTGCAAAGATGATGATAACCCTTGGACGTAAGTGCTTGTAATAAATTAGTACCTCATAAGTATCAAACAAAATGACGTCCCACCGTTTTTCTAATAGTTTTTACAGCAGATCATATTGCAAATGTGCAAAAGACACTCTTTTTCAGCTCATCTTCCCATCCTAAACAAATACCAGGTGTCAACTTAAG
>JAQIWU010001626.1:0-15511 GCA_034696445.1 Isotomiella minor
CTGACGTCCGAGGAAAAGGAGGCTGACCGAGTTACATCTATACAAAAAAAACTTGTTCTTTTTCATAGACATTTGACCTAACGTAACTACCTAACGTGTGTCATGTCTCTTAGAGAAAGTTTGGAAGAGAGGAACTTTATTTGTTATCCTTCGAAGACAGTTGCTATAATAGTTGCGAAATATCTATCTATCTACTCTCTTGTTCTTTTCTTCTTCTGGGTTCAGATTTTGAATTCCTGAAACGCAGAGGAAAAGTGTCTCTCTCTCTCTAAGTCTCAGTGCAGACCAGAATTTATCCTCTGTCTCGTTAGTTGAGTTAAAGGAAGACAAGAGAGTTTAGTTTAGTTTTGTGTGGAGCCCAAAAGCAGAGATAGAAGCTACATAAGGAAATATTCATCTTGATTTGGTAAAAACTGACTGGCTTGTTTGAAGACTGTTCCGATGAACACAGAACAGAGGCACATCATGCATAATTCATGACCACGAGCCGCCACTCATGTAAAAGCCCTGGAGAAGGGAAGTATAAGGAGGGTTCGTTTGGTTTAGGTTTATAGGATGGCTGGCAGGCAGGAAAGCACACTTGCTTTCTTAGCGTCCGTCCAAGAAGGAGAGAGAGGACTTCTTTTTCTGACAGTCTCTTCTTCATCCATCGATTATTTTATTTTATTTTATACAACTCGCCTTCCAAAATAGGAGAGAGACAAAGACAAACAGACTTGGTTGACTGGCTACTTTTTATTCAAATCGTACTTAATAATAATAAAGATGAAACAGTCAGACCAATTTAGAAAGGAAGGAAGGAAGGATTTATACAAAGTTTATTGTTTTTGCATAGAATAATTGAATGCAATGATATTAATTCCATAAAATCCTCCATTGTCCATCCCACAGTACAAAGACACAGAAGAAGAAAGTTTGTGTTGTAGTTTATTCTAGCCTAGGAAAGAAGAGGAAGATAAGGAAAAAATGGGGACACACGACATGATACTACTATGCAGCAAAAGGCCAATAAATCTTTAGCCAACAACGCAAGGGAATCCATCTTTCTTTACCAAACTAACGTAACGTGTCGTGTCGTAAAGGAAAAGCAGATACTTTCACTTTCATAGATAAAAAAAACCCAGACGACGTTTTTACTTTGGATAGGTTAGTTTAGTTTAGTTTTGGTTCAAAGCATTCACAATTCAGTTTCTCTGCTCCAACACTATATATACTCGTACATGCTTCCAGAAAGGAAATTGGAATATTCAAATTCGCTGCTAGTGTGGGATAGATGAGGTACAGATAGATACAAACATAATAACATACGCTCTGACTGTTCCTCCCTCCTATGTCCTAGTCACTTGTCTCATCCTGTTACCCCTGCTACAAGATCCTAGGTATACAACAAACAAAGTTCTTTTGCTTTCCTAAAAAGAAAAGAGACACGATTGATTCTCCAGGGAATTGACGAATGAGGCGATGCATAAAGACTATCTAAGGAAGGACATCTAGGTACCTTATGTCCTTTTGTGCGTAAGGTGAACCCACCACCACAGAATATCCTAGCTTGGGTTGGAGAAGATGGTTATTAATTTCGTAAAAGAATCTCATAGAAATGGAAATAATTTCTCGGAACTTGTCATTCTGCTTTCTCCATAATGAGCAATAGTAGTGGAGGTAGGTATGCGCCAAAAACCTAGGTTTTTGGTAGGATATATATTGAAAGTGAAGTGAAAGTACACTCTTAAATTACAACTACCCCGCATTCGAAGGCAACACGCCCACCACCACCACCACACCAGAATCCAAATTTTTGGAGGTACATCATTCAGCATGCAGGAAGGTGCCTAGGAGCTCTAGCGATGTAGATGCAGATTGGCCACCCATTTACATTGAAATGGCCGGGTCGAACTTAAAATGACCGGGTAATGGGCAAACTTGTGTGTGTGTAGACCAGACCGTCATCCTTCCTGTCTGGTGGGCCTGCCTGTCCATGAAATGAAATGAAATAAACTTTCTCCCATGTACAGAATATTGCAGTATAAGAAGGGTCGACTTAACTTAACTTAACACGTCCCCCAACACTCATAAGACCTACTTAAGAACTAGGACGCGAAGGTGCATTCAATGGATGGTGTGTACGTCACGTCATGTCGGTTGAAGGAATCATAAAATTGTAGTCAGGGTTCATATTTAAAGGCCTCAACTTGTTGTAAGTCGTCATTCTTGTTGCCTTGACAAATTGTGGGGACCATTGTACCTATGTAAGACGAGTCCAGTTCACTGGATAAATTTGTGAGTGCATATAAAAATCCCGTCTCCATTTCCATTCCATTCGACTCAAGTATGGTCTTTTTGACTCAGCACATTGTGAGTGCATACATGGATAATCCATAGGCCTTTGAATTTGGTGAGATAGGGTGAGAGATGACCCTCACGTTTACACAAGTCCTTTCACCACCAAATTCACCCCAAGTTCACTCACTCAGTCCCGTCTTTCTCATCTGTCATGTCATCTCTGCCAGATCTTAAATTGAACTTGAGTCTACACTACGAGAAGGAGGAAGCGGTCCCAAGACTCAGCAGAGACTCCATGACCATCCTCCTCCTCCTCGTCTTGAGTGGAACGACAACAAACTTACTTTAGAATAGAGAGTGGACACACAATGAGTTCCGTGGTCACAAAAGTAGTCAGAAGAAGAAGAAGATTGCAGTAGGAGAGTGCATAAACTAAACTATACGGATCTCAATAAATCTCTGATGAATCCCTGACGTCGTAACTGTACGACATCTTCTCCCCTTTTCTTCCCCCTCTCTCTCTTCCACGTCGTTTATCCGTCCGTCCAAGTGGATGGACATCAAGTCTCCCATTTCATTCTCACTCTAGGTAGGTAACGTATTTATAGGTATAGATAACAGGAGAGAGAAATAAACCGGTGGCAACGAAACTATATCAACCACCCTGGAGAAACCTTTTGGGCTTCTGACCCAAGAACGGTGGACAAAGGCATAAGCCAGCTTTCACCCTTGTCATAGGGAGGAAGGAAGGAAGAGTGCTTTCTCCCTCTCATTCATATCATTCTCCCGTCCATGTCTACTACTGAATTATGTGGAATGAGAGTGAAATAAATATAAGAGAAATCGCGATTGAGGAGAGGGAATTAACCCTCCTGATTCCACTTGCTTGCATTTGCATATTTTGTCCTGCTCTCTCTATCGCAAGTCGTTCTGGTGTGGACATTTGGAAAGTACCTAGCCGAGGAAGGAATGGAATTTAAATGTAATGTGATGTGAGGACTGCTGCTGCTGTTTGCTTTTGACTGCAATAAAATGAAAGTGAAGTGAGGAGGGTAATTTTAACAAGTATAGTATTTGTTGAAGAGTGCAGTTAGAGAGTAATGCATTTCCATGTACAAAGTCACGTGGAGGGCATTTACTTTGATTAGTTTAAGGCCGGATTGTGCTTCCCACTGGTAGGGCACAAAATGGATATTCATTCTGAGCACGTAAGCAATTAACATTTATTCTCTCTCCTTTCTCTGCTTTAAATAGATCATCCATCCTTCGTCTTGAGCAGGATACCCGGCTTCGGCTACCCAATCAGAGAGGTAAGAACCAACTTTTCCTTAAGTGATTTTTCTTATACGCTTGGCTAAGTTTCATTTTTCCGGTGGCAAAGGGTATAATGCATAATAATAATGTCTTTGTTTCAGGGAATTGCAATGGCGCTTAAATGTGAGGTTGACGCGAACCCAATGAGCCGTCCTATCTGGTTAAAAGGTAAAGTACTTTTTTCCCCTTTCACCACTTTCATTAAAGTGGATTCTTTTTCTCTCTACACATAATTAATGGCACGTGTGGTTGGCTTTCTCTAACTTAACTTAATTCCACATTTCTTCTTCTTCTTTAAACCCATTTCCGATATGGATTACTTACCAAGGGTTATCAAAAGCACTTGAGTTATGTATCAATTCTTCAAAGGCAATCATAGGAGGGAAGAAGAAAGAACCCATGATGATATGATAATAACAAGGGATTTAGGATTTCAAACAAGAAAGAAGGCAATCAAAGTCAAACTGCATTAGATATCCACCAACCACTTCTTAGTTTGCTTTTGAGATCCTTGTAGTACAAGAAGTTTAAAAAGGTGGTGAGACATTTGAAGAAAAAGGAAATCGACTTTCCAACTTTCTATAATCCTACATCCTGCTCAGTTCAATTCCATTCCCAATTCAGCTTCCGGATGATGATGATGGGCTTACAGCCGTGTAAAAAAGGGGAAAATCCCTCTCCAGACTAAAAAGGAGCGAGGAAAAGTAAAGAAAGTCTGGAAATCTTTATGCGAATGATGATGATACGTATTGGATGTTGGATCCTCTGTTCTCAAAGCGCAAAGGGTAAAAGTGAAATGTTGAATGGTTGGTAGAGAAGAAGAAAAATGCATCGGTTGTCTAAGATGATTCTTCTTTTCATCGCTTTCCCTTTTCAAATCGGAGAGGTTGCTTCCTTCTTCCACAATTTTTCACATATCATATCATCAACTTTTTATCCTCTTTTCATACTTACATCATACTGTCTGTATTATGTATTGTAGTTTTGCTTCACAATAATCTTTACAAGACAATGATCTATTCACTGACCTTTTTCATCTGTACCTTCTATTCTCGTTAGCTTTGTTAGGGGGCAACAAGTTTACAGCATTTTAGTTCGTTATGAAAGAAGGGGGGGAAGTATTAAATGCCGCTTGCTTGGTCAGTAAACTGGCTTCGTGGAGAAAGGCTGTAAGTGTAATCGATCCAAGTAAATGTGACTTTTTATACCAGTTTTGTTCGCTCTTAAAATTATGGGAAAAAAATTTGTATCTACACCATCAATTTGCATTTTTTGGCACACTTAAATTAAAACGGAAAAGAAAAGGCAAAATGAGGTACGCAAATTGCATTAAGTGACTATCATTTACTTCTTGAGAAGAAGAAGAAGAAAACTTTACCTCACTTTCCGCAATTCAAGTTAAAACTGGAGGAGTGAAAAAATAATGAGATTTGCTGAGGAAGGGAAAATCTTTGGTATTTAGATAGTTTAGTTTAGTTAGTTTAGAGAAAAGTTTGCACACCCGTCTGTTTGATTTAGGCGGAGAAAATATAAGAAAATTAAGAAACCTTTCATTTCCACCTTCATTTTCCTCTCTCCTCTCTTTCTCTCTCGCTTAAGTGAAAGGTCTTTAGCTTAGTCTGTGTCAATCAAAGCCTGGCTTTGAGTCTCATTCTTCTTTGTGAAAAAAACAACCTGGATGAAAACTGATAGGAACACTTTCTTACCCAACTCAAAGCAAATTAAAGTGCTTAGCTTTCTTTTCCTTTTTTTCTCTCCCCATTTTATGGGAAACCTTATACCTTACCTCTAGATCCTACAGTCACTCTTCCTCCTACACACACAAGCATTAGTTGGGTTTGTTGTACATAGATAAAATAGCTACTCATCACAAAAGATCAGAAAAGAAGAAGAAGAAGAAGAAGAAGAGAGGATGGCGATGGCATCATCCCAACAGATTACTTTTTCCCAACAAATTGAACTGAGCTTGAGCTTCTCTCTACTTTTCCTTGTTTGTCTGATGCTTAGACGGATTTTAAGAGTTAAGTTGGAAGAAAACAAGTGAGAGAGGATGGGGTTTTTCTTCTTCTTCCTCCTCTTCAAAAACCGTATTTTCTTCAATCCATCCATTCTGCCCTCACTTTCCTCCTGTCTTTCTTTTTCTTCTGCATTCCCATTTCGTCGTCGTCGTCGTCGTCATGCCATCCTGGTATCTTCACGGTTGCTTTCATTATTGTGAAGGAGGAAGAAGGTGCAAGACTTGTGCACTTTTCCTAGTCACTTCACTTCACAGGGGGAATAACAAAGTTAAGTTGGCACACCGGAGCAGGAGCTAAAGTCTAAATGTTTGTCCATGATTGGAAAAAGAGATGCATCTCTCTCTTATATTTTCCCCACTTTCACTTTCTCTGTCACAGTCGATATGATTTTTCTATAGGTATGTTTGAGGAAGGGTTGTTCTTCTATTGAACCATCCAAAAAAACCTTCACGGACAGGCTTTAAAAAAACTGCTGAGGAAAAAAAATACGTTTGTATCCGATTTTCTTGGCACACATCACCTGCCCTTGCTTTTTGCCAGGTTCCCATCTTTCCATCTATCTCTCTGAACGCATTTATTCAACATCCTTGGGGTGCATTGTTGTTGATGAGACGTCTTCTGCCAAACCTTCCTTTTGTTGAGACGTTGTTGGTGGATTATGCCGCAGTCAGCCCGATTGACTTGACTTGACTTGACTGAGTGCGTAGGGGTGAAAGTGAAAGTTGAATGTTCTTCGTGTTTATACACTTATTGTATTGCGTACCTTTATATTGTATTGATTTATTTACACTCACTCAAGTCAGGTCCAAATGGAATTTAAAACGTGGAAACGAAGGAAAACCTCACCAAACCATAAACTCACAGGGGAATTGATGAAATAAAATGAAATGCATGAGGTGTAGGGAAGAGAGAGAGAGAGAGTTACGGAAATTGAAGTGGGAAAATGCTGAGGCAGGAAGTTTGCCTTGAACTTGTCTCCCGTTCCCATCACTCACCTTCAAAGGAATGATTTTTCATGAAGCATTATCATCCTCTTCATCAAATTATGTACTTCAAGTCAAGTCAGGACAGGATGGGACAGAGAATCCACCTTGTCCTGACAATGAGTCTGCTTAGGAAGAGAAAGTAACAATGTTTTTGTGCATAAATACTATCTCTTTTAAACAGGTCGTTTGTATGCAGGGCCACTCCACTCATTGTCTTTCTCCGAATTCAATAATTACGGTTCTTCCCTCTCGAAGGAAGAGATATATATTCTTCTTTTTCTCAAAGCCACGTACCTACACGCACACCTCTTGTTGCATGTATTTATACGCATCCTCAATTTTCAGTAAATAGGTCTTTCCCTGCTTATCGATTTCGTTAAATAGGCAGTTCCTTTCCATGACTTTATGTGCAATATTTTCTTTGCCTGTACTCATCTTATTTTAGACGAATCTGTTGGTTGGTCCCCGTTAGTAAGAGTTTGTCAGAAAAATAATTCCCAGAGCCTCTCTTTTTCTCATGGCGTCAAATACTTATCGATCCAAGAGATTGGGAGGATTTGAGTTTACAGTTTTTTATATGAGTTTTTTTCTTCAGAGTATCTCTAGATTGGACTTTTGGACACTTCTCTAGAGACATAATCTCATGGCACATGTTTAGCATATGTCGTTAAATAAAGTTGTATACGTCGCATCCTAAGGAAATGCATTAAACCTGTCATATTTGTATTATATAAATAAGTTGCAACATATTAATTTCTATATTCCGCCTGAAAAGTTTCTCAGACACCGAGGAGGAAGCAAGCCTTCAGTCAAAGATAGCCCAAAGGCGACCTAAACACTGAAGTTCTGAGTGACAAACGTAGTAAACGACACATTTTGTTGCCTTTCTCCGATGATATACATAACATAATGTCTCAAAGTTTAAGTAAACAAAGTAATTCCGGATGGAAGGAGAGGATAGGAGAAGACTCACACGCATATAAACGTCCCTTGTCAAAGGATATTTCCCTGAAGGGCAAAAGACAGGGAGAAAATTTAGAAACTGGAGTCAAGTCAACATTATTTCGGTTTTATTTAAACAGAGTGGGGGAGAAAGCAAAGGCACAGCGGTAGGTATGGAGATAGAAATAACCTTATGCCTTTCTTTTATACACTTTCCTTCCTTCATCCAACGAACCGTTTTCTTCCTTTCTTCCTCTCACTCCGGCCTCCAATCTCAAAACTCAAAGAGACAACATTAACATTAATCTATCGCAGCTTTTTATTTGTTTTTATTTCAGTGTAAATCATGATAACTTTGAATACTTTCACTGTCTATGTCCCCCCACTGTTTATACCCTTCCTCACGCCACGCCATTACCGTCGTGTAGATAAGACGGTAGATACGTAGATACACGGCCCGGGTGTGAGATTTATTTCAAAAAGAGTCTCTCACCCGACTTTCGGGTATTTGAATAGAATCATTTATTTATTTGAAAAGGAAAAAGTTTGAAATATCACAAGAAGTGAAAGTGTTACTGCTTCCCCACTATTCCTCATTCTGTTTCTTTTATTGCGCATATTTGTCACTTACTACTTGTCTGCGTCTTCTTCTTCTATCGGCAAGTAGAAAAAGAAGAAAGAAAGAACAAACAAATGGTGGGAATAAAAGAAGGAAAGGTTTGTGTATGTTTGTGTAGGACAAAGTGCCTCAAAAAAGCTATGAAGGAGAAAAGTTTTATACACCAACGTATTTTTGGTAAAAACAACCTTATAAATACGAGAGATAAAAGGACGGCGTTTAACCATAAACGCTTTTGCTTCACATAGACACTTTCATTTCGTTCGAATTGCCCTTGCCATTATTCCTCATTCCATTTTTTCCTCTTTCTCTGTAAAGATTGTGCGGGGGAAATTGTACGTAATACGTTGTTAGCTTTGAAGAGGAGCTTATGCCTAAATATAAAATACTGACGTGCCGCTACTTATTATGTGACTACGTAGAGACCAGCAGACAGAGAGAAGAAGAAGTAAAAGCAGTTTGAGATATGACAAGCTCAATAAAGTGCGTGAGTAATGGGATCCATCATCATTCGAGGCGTCGAAAATGTTCGAGAGATGCGACATCAGTCCTCTTCTGCTCCCCTCTCGAAACGAAACGAAACAAACTTTTGTGGTTTATTCATTTTCTTTCTCTGCTTTCTCCTTGTCCATAACTTTTTTTTCCTTCTTACATAAAATAGCAGCAGCACAACATCTCTCCCCCTCTCTCCCAAAAAGTAAAGTAAAGTAGAGAACCAGTCGAAGAAGAATAGAATACCAGTTCAGTTTGATTGGGCCTGAGGAAAAATGGAAACTTGTGGAATTACAAAAATGTCTTCTTAAAGAGATAACAGTTACACAGCCCGGTGTTGTCAGTTGCATGACCCTCTCTGTATTGAGGAGGGAGAAGTGTTGAAGGAAAGTTGGAGTAAAGACTCGAGAATCTATTCTGAAGAGCTTTGCTTTGCTTTGCTTTGCTTTCACCTCCTCGCCTAGACGTGACGGAGCGGAGGGTCATCATCTTCGTAATAGATACAAATGTACCAAAAAGACTTGCCTTTCTTTATACTTATCTCCGTCATGCTTGTCTTGTCTCCTCTCTCCCCTTTCATTTCATGGGTCTCTCTTTTATTGGTTTTTGCATCTTATATTTTACAATTTGTGATGATATTAACACCACTGTGCGTGTATGTATGTATCTATTCATACAAATCTTTTGCAAAAAGGCAAAGTCTTGAGGAAATTATGGTGCACATTTATGGTTACTGCAATCCGATGCAGTATAGCGCAATGAAGCTACACATATCTATGGATTGATATTGGTTTTGAAAGGAAATGAAATGCCTAATGCAATAAGGTCTCTCTGATTCTGATTCTCTCTCTCTCTCTCGTCTTTTCCTCTTCTCGTTTGTCTTCATAGGATTGTGAATTTCCTTCTTCGGTGTGGTAGGAAAAGACGAAAAAGGAAAAGGGGAGAAGAGAAAGTATCCCAAGAGCCACCAGGCCAAGTGCTGTACTACACATTGTACATACATTTTTCCTTGCTTTCTTGTCCAATAAATAGATTGCACTGCTCAGTTGGATTATTGTAAAGGACTTTCTTCTCTTTTTTCCCTTCCTCACAGATAAAGGAGAGCCACCGGTGCCACAGTCGGAAGACGGGTATCTGAATTTTACGTCTTTGACTAGGAATAACACCGGATGGTGAGTACAACCATGCAACATCTTTTGCTTTGTCTGCTATAAAAAAGATGGTTTTTATCTAACATTATCAACAATCCCTTGCCTTCTTACTTTTTTCTAGGTATCAATGTGAGTCACATCATCCCCTAGGCAAATTTTCCTCTGTTGGAATGTACCTCAGTGTAAGATGTAAGTACTGGTCTTTTTTGTAATCTTTAAAACATCGGGTTTTGATCCATCGATTACCTCCATTCTTATTCGAGATATTACGAGTTAGAATAGCATGGATTTCAAATTATGTTGTCGGGTTTGGGGAGAAAGTGACTTTGAAATGTCATTTTCTTAAGGCAATTCTATCATTTACACCTTGAAATGTCCCCTTACCTTATTAGTGCACCTACTAACTGATTTAGAGGCCAGAATGCAATTAATCAATAATAGAAGGAAGGAGTAAATGAAGAAAAGGTCTGCAAGAATGAGCAAATAGACACCGAAAGAGAGAAAGACTAGACAAATAATAGGGTGAAAGAAGGAGAGGGGGGACAGTTATAAAAGTTTTAATGAAAGTACAAGTCGAGGATAATTGAGAGCAAAGACCTTTCCTTCTTAACGAACCTTGCATGACACTAAACTAAACCTTGTGGGTTAGACTATAGAGGATCGAAAATCGAAAGACAGGCAGGGGAGAAAGAAGAAAGAGAAAGAATAAAGACAGACTACTCGTGTCTTAATTACAGTTGAGGTTCTTATAGAAGTGCATTCATTCATTCATTCATACAAGACAAGGGTGAGAGTGAGTGATAGCAATTAGTTACCTTCTTAACAACATTCTCGATACTAAAGGCGAGAGGGAAATTATCCCCCCCTCTCAAACACTTTCTCCACACATTTTTTTGGTGTCTTAAAGATGAGCCCACCATCGTTCACCAGCCCCCAAAGAGGATCGAGGCGTCGGTTGGGGACAGAGTGCAAATGAAGTGTGGTGCTGACGGGATCCCTTCCCCCGCCCTGTGCTGGAGTCGCATCGGTTATGGGGGTTCCCTCACAACGGTGGGCTCTGGACAACAGCTTATCATAGACAAAATCTTATATCAAGAGGCCGGGAGGTACAGATGCGTCGCGGAACAATCTGACCACCTGGAGGAGAGACGCGCAATGACCCATGACGTCACCGTGGTTGTCTCAGGTGAGATAAAATAAGTGAAAGACCATTATTTCGGTGTGTCATGTCATACATCAATCAATGTTGCCGGGTCAACCGTGATATACCCATGGAAATGATAGTAGGTATCTAATTACAAATTCCAGTTGGTGGGGAAAGTTTTGGGATATGATTCCCCCAGAGTAATCAACTAATCTTCAGGATGTTTGATGGTTCTAATCACATTTTACTACTGCATATTAAAAATTAAGGAAGGTTGATGATTTTCTTTTTCTCCCTCATTTATGGAAGGAGTAAGGAATATACGATCGACATAAATCCCCCCAACCAACTTTCACTCATCTGCTTTCTTCTTCTCCAGAAAGGAGAGAAGTTAGTGATCTAATGTCAGATTCCATAAATCGAGACGGCGTCGGTCCGACACTAATATTAATCTCTCTCTCTCTCTCTTCACGCATATCAAAGTCAGACAGAAGAAGGAAACTTATCCGGAGAGAAAGTAAAGCACTTTTCTCTTTTTGTTTACGAAGGAATTGTGAGTTGCCTTTATCATGAGACACAAAAAATGATAAGTTTACTTGGAGAGTATTGATATCACCAGGACCACCGGAAGTGTCAAAGATGTAACATAAACTCACATTACACATCTTATCAAGATCCCTGCCCCGTTTAGTAGTATTTTTTCCTTTTTGAGATTGAGATCACAACCATCCAACCAGTCAACCTTCTCCAGGGTTGTAAATACTGGCATCGAGCTTTCTTGAGTGTGACCTTTTTCTTTCTTAAACTCCCTACCATACATAAACATTAGGAGCACCCCCACATACACACAAGGATAGAGATGCAAGAAGAGGAAAACGGAAGTGAACTCCCTGACAAAAAAATTTACAGCCCCACCATAAACTTTGATACGTACAGTAGAAGGAGGGAAGACAGAAGAAGAAGAAGTTGCATTGACCGACAGATTTCTCACCCTGATAAGTAGTTCTTGTGTTAGAAAGAAACCCTCAGTTTTAGTTGAGTTCACTAGCTGTCAGTTCACTTTCACTCACTCACTTTCTCAATCACTCGTTTTTTTCCAACCACCACTCGTTCAATCTATATGACGGGACCACCACCACCACCACCCATAGAATCTTAAGTGTTGGGGAATCGAAAAGAGAAGAAGGGAGACTGACTGTTGAATCAGGCTTCATAGGCCCGTTGGGAGAAAATAAGTTAGATCGAAGAAGGCTTGCGTAAAACCATAAAAAGAATTGAACTTTGCGTTTGGATTGAGGGAGGGGGGCGGAAAGAATTTTTTAAATCGGAGAAAGTCACATTTTGTGAATGACTTTGAGGGACTAAAGTGCTCCCACAATGACTCCCTGTTTTGATTATGTATGTAGATATTTAGTGAAATGGAAATTGACGTCCATTTTAAGCCTCTTATCGTAGGTAGATGTGTCATACATTTACATTTTTCCACCCGGATTTGTTACATGTAATCTCATTGTGGAGAAAGTCAGCGAGAGAGAGAGAGGAAACAGAATGGTTTCTAGCTTCCGTCCTTTCCAAACCAAACCAAACCATATCGCACGTATCATCGCTGTGTTTGTCACCCGTGAATTTTGGGCCTGAGTGAAAGTGAAAGTGAAAGTAAGATGGGCCAAATATAGAACGACAAAATACATGGGTATGTCGGTATGTGGCAAAATAATATTGGGCACTACCATCCTGCCTTCCTTTCGACTTTCACTTCCATTCCATTGAAATTCAACAACAACATTTGTATTGCAAGTGATTTCCTTTCTCTCTCTCTCTCCTCTGCAAAAGAGATAAAATAGAATTGTTTGTGTGCCTTGTGCTGCTGCTGCTGCTTTATCTCACGACGACGACTAACTATTATTACATATTATACTTTTACAGGCCGCCCAGTTGTGTACCCTACAAACAAAACAATCATGGGCTTCACAGGACAACCGCTTTCCCTTTCTGTTGAAATGTGTGCCAATCCAATGCCTGATAAATCCTTTTGGATTTTCGGCACCACGGCTCTCAAACCAGGCTCAAGGCTCCGGAACAAATACGTCGCTCAACAACTCACCGTAAGTCACAAAAAATTCATTCTCTACATAGAATATCTATACCCTCCTGTTCCCTGACAAATAAATACCTTGCATGCTATCTCGTCAAAGTCAACTTGACAAGTCGACACGGGAATGAAATGAAATGAAAGACTTGCGAAAGGAACGTTGAGTCTTTGAGAAAGTATTATAAGAAAGAGACCAAGAAGGAAACGAGGTTGACAATTTATGCCTGGCGTCACAGGCGCAGCAGAGACGATTAGAGCCCAGAGTGTGGCAGAAAGACATTGACATAAAACAAGGGAGAATTGTTATTCCGACACTTTATCCATTATTACGGAAATAATGGCGAAGACTAAGAGAGCGAGGCGAGGCTGGTTACCGAAAGGAATTCACTAAAAGTATTTTCAATTCGTTTGATCAAAATTTAGAGCCTGTCTGGTCTCATTGCCTGCGACCAGAAGAGAGGAGAGAATGAGAGAGACGAGAGAGTTATAGAGTCGCACTTCTCCTCATTTGATATCTTAAATTTAAAAGAGACCATAAAACGTGCAAATAATGTTGAAATTCAGAGAATGTGGGTTTGTATGTTTCCATTTAAATTCCAAAATCCAACGCAAATTCCCTTCCAAATTGACTTGGCTTAAAAGGTTAGACGTAGATAGTGTGCAGAGTCGAGTCGAGAGGTGATAGTGAGGGTCCAAAACCTTATCAGCGAAGCGATAAAGCTACTACGTTAGGGAAATATGTTGAGACAAGGAAGGGGCTCTCGGTTCAGCGAGGAGCTGGTAAATCGACCTTTCTCTTTTACATAATATCTCAATTCCATTAAGACACTCGTTTCTTCATTCTTGAACTTGTGCCTGAAACACCAACCAAACCCTTTCTTTTCTCTTTGTGTGACACTTATATGTATCCATCCACATTAGACACATTCATACACATCAGAATTCCGTCTACTTTCACTCACTCAGTCAGTCTAATCTCAAATCTGTAAATCCACCACCATCGGTGAAGCCAATATCTATCTATTCTTCTATCTATGGTGGTACTTTATGTATTGTAGAAGAACCACCGACCCGAATTCAAATTCGGTTTTGGTTTTTGGGACGAGTTTAAGTTCAGTGATTCAAAGGCTGTTAAATAAAATGAATTCATTCCGCCTCTCTCTTAAGCCAAGTATTTGAGGCTGTTTCACTAACTCAATTCATCCACATCCCATGCCTTTAAAGAGGAGAGAGAGAGCCTTATTTCCTCCTCATTCTTCTTCTTCTTCTTATACGCTACTTACATTACATTACATTAATGCATGATAAATAATGGAGGTTTCTACGGAGTGATTGTGTGTGCATCGCTAAAGCCTTTTTATGTCTTCTAATCCGATTATTTTATAGCAGAATGGGCCCTTTTAGCTTCTCTCTAATGTCTCTCCTCCCGTCTTCCTTTCTTCCTTCTTCTTCTTTCTCCATTTCCTACACCTAATGCGACCGCACACACACACATACACACAGTCAAACCAAACCAAACCAATTTACCGAAACTCCTTCCTTTCCTTTCTCCGCCTCAACCATCAAAACCATATTCTCCCTTTCTCTCTCTCTCTTGGGCTAAAACTAAACTTTCTCTTCTTCTTCTTTTCTTTCATCTCGTCCCAAATTAAGAAATCTAATGAGATGTTGATGATGATGACGTATAAATGCAATCTATCGAGTTGCCACTTTTACTTTTTATCTGGCCACATTGACTGAATGCCACTTTATACTTTACTTTTCCCCAATCATACACGCAAAAGAGTCTATATATAAGTGGACTTTATCCCTAATAATCATATCTCAAAGGAGGACGTCTGTGTACTTAAATTTGACGATGTCTCTCTTCACTTTCCCTTCTTCCATTTCCGAACAGAGATGTTTTTAGAGGCTCTCCGATTACGACAATGACAATTGCAAGTCCTCAACTTTTAAGAGATGTTATATTCCTCTGATGTAAAGAGTAGGGAAGGGAACATGGTTCATCACTTACTCATAGCAGGACTTAATGGGCCTTGGAATGAGGGAGGAGAGGAGATAACAACGGACTGTAGCAAAAAGTCATTTGTTGGTTATTGTCATCGTTCCTAATATGAGTTTGTCCGACGACGAGCCTTGCCAATTTCAACTGAAAGCTCTTTCATTTCACATACATCCATAGTCCATGATAAGTGCCTCAACTATATACACCGTCGTCGTCTTTATGACCCTCTTCCGAACTGAACTGTGGAGTCATTGTTCTCCCTCATTTTTCCTCTTCAAACATCAAAACCGTTAAACTGGACGGTTGGTTTTTGCACAGTTTGTGTGTGTATTGTGTATTATTATTATTGTTCCAACTAAATTACGTTCATGCATGCCATTCCTCTTTCTCCCTCTCTCACTCTGGATAATTATGCAAAATTATGCTTTGGTTTGGTTTGGTTATGGCTGGCATTGATTTTATGATTAT
>JAQIWU010001627.1:0-15511 GCA_034696445.1 Isotomiella minor
CCCCTTTGTAATTACCAGTTTGATCACAAACCTTTATGATTGTTGGAATATGCTCCCTTTTGCAGGTAATGGATTTCTTTTGCAGGACATTAAACAATGATGACAAGGAAGCAAACGCACAACTGGAAATAAAAATTAGTGTTTGGGTCACCGTCTAAACTAGTTTTATTAACATTTTTCTTCTCACTTGATTTGGTTGGACATTTTTATGATCGACATGGAAGGAATTGGCATTGGTGTCATCAGTAGTGACAGTGGTGACGGTAGTTGCAGTGGTGGAGTGAGCCGAAACAGAATACCGATCAAAACAATAATGAACAAACAAATACTTGACGAAGAAAGTGCGATTTCTTCTTCTCATTTTAGACTTGTTTGAATGAATGAAGTTGTCACTCAGGAGGAATCATGCTAAGGTCGACTGCAAGTAGTCATGGGGGCAGTGGGGAAAGCATTGCTCTTGCGACAGCGTCTGCAGGGAACAACAGTTTCAGTTCCTCCAACAAACAACTTGCAAAATCTGACAACAATTTGGCTTCTGAGTTTGAACCGTCAACGGCGTGCAAAAATGCAGGGGGTGGTGGTGGTGTTGCGCCATTGCTGGAAGCAACCGATGGACGAGAGACTTGGGGGAAGAAGGTCGAGTTCCTCCTCGCCGTCATCGGGTTTGCCGTTGACTTGGGAAATGTGTGGAGATTTCCGTACGTCTGCTATCAGAACGGAGGAGGTGAGTTTTCGCCTTAGAGCTTGGGGGTGGGGCACACTGATATAATTACTTAAGGACGACGTTTGTCCCCCTCTTTCACATGTGTTAATTATTTGCGCTTGCTGAACATCCTGAGCCGATCCTACTTTACTTTCAAATACGCTGAAGGAATAGAGTAATCCCTCTAAAATTGTATGTCCACTCACGATTCCTTTCTTATGATGTAAGCATATTCATTAGCATGTTTTATTGAGAGTTTTGTTTGCGGTCCAAATCAATGTTACTAAAGTGATGCGTCCTCCACTTGTAGGATGGCATGCTATCACTCAATTCAATTCCACTCTTTAGGCCTCTGGAGATTATTATTACTGACTGCTAAAAGTAGATTCAGTGGAGCAAGCAGAGAAAGAGCCAAATTCACTCAATCCTTTGAAATGTGATTTTGAGATTTTCTCAAATAATAATGTAATAATGTTCGGTATAGAATGTCGAATAAGGACATGATATGTATAATGAGATTATTGCCAGCTAAATATTTTCTATTTATGCACACAGGAGCGTTTTTAATCCCTTACTGTATCATGCTTATTTTCGGAGGACTTCCCTTATTCTACATGGAACTTGCATTGGGACAATACTACAGGAGTGGATGCATTTCAATTTGGCGTCACATTTGCCCAGCACTAAAAGGTAAGCCATAGCATCAGCACTATCATGTCGTATCATATCAGTGCACTTGACTGCATTTAAATTCTTTTGAACAGCCTATAGTAATGACTATACATTATCTTAAACATGCTTGCGAAATGGTCAATTATACTTAAGCTAATTGCACTTTGGGACGAATTCTCTGTTGAATGTTGAATTGTAAGAATCGACTCGGCAACTTTTGCAGACATCGGATTTAAAATGTTAGAATGTCCAACAAGCAAGGAGTTGGAGCCAACATTTGATAAGATCGTTGGGCCCAAACTTTTCGGTACTCCAAAATGATCGAAAAACATGGAAGCAAAAATTAGCATTGTTGGGTAACAGTAATATGTGTGTTTGCCGTAAAAATTGATAGTATTTGCGACAGTGAATGCCATATTTTTGAGACACAAAACTGTTAATAAAATGAGACTTTAAAAAAAGTAGTAATACCTGGGTAGACATGAAAAGCAGTAGTACAAGACAAACTCAGTATGCGTTTAATTAGGCAAACAGTGGATGGATGTTGCCTACCTGGGCTACGTATAGAGATTCCAGATAAAAGTGAAGGAGACAGATTTTGGGGGGTAGGAAAGGAAGTGTGAGACGACGAGAAATGGAAAGATAGTCAAAGAGATAGGAAAAGAGAGGCCCGTTTTGTTGGACTGTGTCAAATATTGTTAGTTGGACAGGAGAAAGTGAGACTAGACGAGCCTACCAGGACTACTTGAGGAGAGGGAAAGAACGTGTGACACTCTATTAAGGCTGGCTATTATGAAGTCCAGAAACTGTCGATAGATAACAACCAAACGACGAGTGAAGAAACAGCTAAATGGCACGACTCTTACGTTTACGTACCACATCCCATCCCAGCACACGGTCTCGAAGAAGAAGTATAGGAGAGAGAATACGATTGCCAGGGGATTTGCAGACATCCAATTACCAGAATCCATTTTAACACTTCTCTCTTTGGATAAATGATTCGTCATGATACAGTTAGTAAATTGAGGGTGAAAGAGAGAGAACAGGATAGGATTCGGGAGCCCTGGCTTCCATCAAATAATAATCAGAAACCACATAAGACCAGTTGAAAATTAATGGCTCTATTTATTTCCTCCTGATCAACCGTACAGTCTTCTCATTTACAATTACAACCATCCTCCGCAAATATGCATGCCAGCAGAATAAGAAAAATTTCACTCTTCTCAAAGTCATCAACCTCATTACGACAAACGCCTGCAATAGGTAAGATGGAGGGCAATTTCATTTGCATGGCTTTGTACCTTCTAATCCCTTGTCTCTATTAAAGGGAGACACGTTTTGCTCCGATGTTGCTAAAACAGTTTTTAAAAAAGTGGTAAAACATGCAGTAGTTGGTCATGCAGCACTACTTTCGGCAAAGGAATTGTTGGCTGATAGACAAACATGTCCCTTGAAAACTAGGAAACTAGGACACTACAATTTGAAAACACATCCAGCTGCCAACAGGTTTTCCGGTTTTGCTTCATGTGTACCAAATATGGAGACACCCTAATACACCCAACGGTGTAATGCGCATTGACTTTATTTAACAACAGGTTAAACAAGTATTTTTCATATTCCTATACAACTTGCTTGGCCACACTATCTTCATATTTTCTTTGTTAATTGAAAACAATCAAAAAGTTTCAAAAAAACTATTTGCACAAAACTTTCTTGTCGGAAAAAGTTGTGTTGTTCATCAGCATGCAGACGCTTTCTTTGTGTTGGGAGGAGAAAGTAACGGTTCATTTTGTCTCATGACAAGGAGAAAGTGGAAAGACATTGCTCGATATTTGATATTGTGTGAATGTTTTTTGGTCCAACGCCAAAAGGTGATGATGAGGGAGGATGACACAATAGAGACTTATTCAACGTCACATTATAGCCTTCACATGTACACAATTCCTTAATTATTTTTTTTTATAGGACTGGGCTACGCCATTTGCATTATCGACTTGTACGTGGGGATGCACTACAACACAATAATCGGATGGGCAGTTTACTACTTGGCTGAGTCATTCCAACCCTCGCTCCCTTGGATTTCTTGTGATAATGATTGGAACACTGAAAACTGTTCTGCAATCGGCAACTCTAGCAACTTCAATGGATCCAACGAATGGACGATAAGCCCTGCCAGGGAGTTTTATGAGTACGCTTTTCCCAACTTTCTTTTTGAAAAGATGGAAGGAACCAATTATTTACAAGGGCATAACCTATGGGTTAAGTAAAATCATAAATAAATATTTGATTTTGATTTGATTCCAGACGAAAAGTTCTGGAGATTCATTTGTCGGATGGAGTTGACAGACTTGGTGAAATGCGATGGTCCCTTGTTTTGTGTGTTCTAATTGTATTCATTCTCGTCTACTTCTCTCTGTGGAAAGGAGTGCGAAGTACCGGAAAGGTACCTACCTTCTCATTATTATTACTACTATACATCTTACGTCGTACGTGACGATTTATTGGTCGTGATAGTGAACAAATCAGATCCAGAGTATAATAATATAAATCCCACACTCTCCTCGATGGGTAAAAGTGGAGGTCATTGAAACTGAGAAGGGTAACGTAAGAATTGTCTATAGGAAGAGAGAGGAGGAAGCAATGATCACTTCATCGAACACTTCCTGACAGGACACACTTACTTTTTACCTGTTGGCAGGCAGCTTTGGTTGCGGCAGTCTTAATTCATCTGCCTTTTTCAATGATTGATTGTGCAGCTTCAGAAGTATAGAGTTAAACCAGCAGACCTAACAAATTCAATTATTACTTATAATCAAGTTAGTAAAACAGAGCCTACATAAAGTTTTCTCACAGCTCATATGCCATAAGACACAGTACTTCAACCCTCATATCCCCATACACTCGAAAAGCGGATTACTATGCAATCAATTATAATAGAATCAGTCGCTTTAACAAGTATCCTTCAAGAGTATAATGAAGATTATATTATGCAGAATACCATTTCATTTCACACATGTCACATTGAAGGTTACTCATTCCAAAGAAATAAATCATGTCACGACATGATGAAGGAGGACAGGAGAAAGTGCGACTTTCCTACATGCCACTTTCTACGTTCATGTATCGTAATGTAATACGAAATGCATTAGACCTACCCTTACGGCATGAGAGTGAAAGTGACAGGCTCTCATTTCCTTTATAACGCTTAAGTAGTTGTCCACTTCACTTCTCCGTCGTTGTCTCACCTTATCCTGGGCCAATAAATACGTATATATGGAAAGAATGAAAAGTTAACCAGAGCTGAATTGAATTTGGGTCTCAAATGCGTGAAATACATTAGGGTTAATGAAATGAAAGTGTGTGAGTGATAATGATAATGATGGAAGAAGGGATGAGAGGAGAAAGGGGAGAGCGAGAGAAAAGAACAGACAACAAAAGTCAATCAGATCGGAAAATGATGGCCCAACCATAAGAGCCTGTCGGTGTCCATCCTTCTAGTCCATAGTCTCGTCTGCCTCTAATAATTCCAACGGTCAAGTCCCGTATAATGAACAAGCAGTGAAGACTGATAAAATGGGTCTCACCTCATCCATCCCCATGAAAGCTTTCAGAGTTCCTTCACAAATTCGGGTTTTCTTTAACTGCATGCTTCGTTTTAGTTAACAAGGAGTCCAGTATTGTATGAGAAGAGAACAAGTATTATGGTGAAAGTTGTACAATGGTGTGTAGCTCTCCTCCTCCCAGCAAGGAAAGGTTTGAGGGGAAAGTTTTTAGAATTACAAATAAGTAAAATCCTTTCTCTTTTCTTGGTTTCGTTTGGTCGGTGTGATTCTTTCTGTGATTGTATCTGTTCTCTTACTCAAATTAACTCCTTGCAACGATATTGCCACCTTTACTACCCTTCTTTAAATTTCAAATCAACTTCCTTCCTCCAACTTTCTCTCCCCACACCACCGTTCAGAGATAAACCGACAGACACTATTGAAACCTGTTGGCTTCTAGCCCACGAGTCATCAGTCAGGCAACGCTTATACCTTTTCTCTCCTTCCTTCCACCATGAACAACGAGGAATTTATGAAACTTCCCAAGTGATTCCACTCTACAAACCGACTAAAGCAAAGCAAAGTGCCACTTTCACAAAATTTATATCAATGCAACTCTCTCTCTCTCTCTCCCTCCTACTTTATAGGCCCTCATGAATGACATGTATGGCAGACACAATACGAGGAATACACTGAATTATTCATTACTCTCCGCATTTGAGTGCCACTCTTTTGTACCCAAAAGTTCTTTGGACTTTCACTTTCCACTCGAGTATCTCATTGGAGCATACCGACCGCATGATATAAAACAGTTTTTTTTGCTAATCATCATCATCGACCCCTTGTCATAATTATTGGTAGTGATGACAACTATAAGGACGGAGAAAGGGCTAACGAAAATCATTAAGACAATTCTTCATTAACTGTTGATGATTCTTTTATCAGGCCGTGTGGATCACCGCGTTGGCTCCATACTTTGTCCTCTTTATTCTGTTGGGAAGAGGCATTACACTACCGGGGGCATCCGAAGGCATCATGTACTATTTGACACCGCAATGGGACAAGCTATACAAGCCAAAGGTATACGCGTCATTGTCGTTTATTGAATCAAGTCCTATATTTACCTTTATTTGATATCATTTTTGTCTCGCAGGTTTGGATTGACGCAGCCACTCAAATATTCTTCTCCTTGGGACCCGGATTTGGTACTTTACTCGCATTGTCCAGCTACAACAAGTTTCACAACAATTGCTACAGGTGCGGGATTTAGCGTCTGCCAATAATCTACAATTAATCACAATCTCCCATAATTCCGCACGATTCAATATCCGTTTCCTTTCCACACCCGCGATGATTAATTGGATTTAATGCGTTCAAGCGGAAATCAATGAACACTCCGGCTTAAGCCTGATTGATTAATTACTTTAAGTTTGGATTAAGTCAACTCGAGTGGAAGCTGCACTCAACGCTTCATCATTACATTCCATTTGTTTACATATTTTCAGAGATGCCCTCATTACAAGTAGCATAAATTGTGCTACAAGTTTCCTGGCTGGATTTGTAATTTTCTCGGTTCTTGGGTATATGGCGAAGATGCAAAATAAAACGGTGGACAAGGTGGGACTCGAGGGTGAGCATAATGTCGTTTGCAATTTACAATTCCAATAATTGTTCTTCCTATACTAATTTTTCACATTTGTATTCAGGCCCAGGTTTGGTGTTTATCGTATATCCAGAAGCAATTGCGACAATGCCAGGCTCCAATTTTTGGTCCATCATATTTTTTGTTATGCTGATAACGCTGGGACTCGACAGTACGTTTGGGGGGTTAGAGGCAATCATAACGGCACTCTGTGACGAGTATCCTGCCACGTTGGGTCGCAATCGTGAAGCCTTTGTCGCCTTTCTTATTCTCATTGTGTTTGTAGCATCCTTACCGACCTGCACCCAAGTACCCAGTCATAATTTAACATTGAACTTCGACTTCTGGACTAAAAATGTTGTATGTATTCTGAAAGGGGGGCATGTACTTGGTCAATTTTCTGAACATATATGGTCCTGGGATATCCATTCTTTTTGTGGTTTTCTTGGAGGCAGCGGCAGTCTGTTGGATATACGGAGTTGACAAGTTTTCTTCAGACATAGAGAAAATGCTTGGTCACAGACCAAATATATTCTGGAGAGTTTGTTGGAACTACATCACGCCCGTCTTCATTTTGGTAACACTATAAACAACTCTCTTAATTTCTGCAGTAAACCAAGATTGTCACAAAAATGTCCTCACAGGTCATCTTTATCTGTTCCCTGATAACGTATGAAGACTTGGTCACGGAAGATTACGTATATCCCAAATGGTCAATCATGGTGGGATGGGGCCTCACCCTGTCTTCCCTTATCTGCATTCCCATCTACTTCATCTATCTGTTTGGAAAAACCCCTGGAACTTTTAAGGAGGTATATGCCACCCATACCCTCGCAGTTATTTCTATACCACTTTGTTTTATTTTCTACCTTTACAGAGAATTGCAAAGATGACCAAGCCCTCAGAATCCGACATGATCGTGTACTCTACCGCAGTTAATTACGGAACCTCGGTGTAGTCGGTATACAGTCGACTGCAGATGCATTCGAACATGTAGTTAAATAAGGGGTCGCACCATTCCTAAAGCTGGTCTGGACTAGCAACTGGAAAAGTATAGCGCCAGGAGGATGATGTCCTTGACGTCTATGACGGAATCCTCCCTGCTAAATAAAATGCTGGCCTGTCTCTTTGCTTACAACTTGCCAAAACTGTTGTGCATCAATAATTGTGAAACTACAATAAACTGTACAAAGTTATAGCAGTCGTTACTTAAATTAAATGTACACAATGCTTTCTCGTAGGTCATTATCAAATAAATTAAAATGCTTTTGACCGTGCTAAAGTAACTTTTATACCACGTCTTGCGTCAGTTATTTGAGGACCCTCGGTCGTAGTTCAATCATGTCAGTTGAGTGGGTCTCTGGGTTCCAACGACCTCGAAAAAGGCATCCGAAAGTGTTATTATTTAATTCTACCTTTTTATAATGAATGGATGATTCATCATACATCGCCGTCATGAAAGTTTCGCCACACTTTGAATTCAACGAGTATGTCCAGCCAATCCAACTTGCTAAACCAGATTGACATGTTCACCCTCTACGATATTTGTCGGTCGAGGTCTTTTGACTAGGACAAGGATCATCTAAGGAAAGTCAACCTTCCATATAAGCCGCAAGGCAAGTGAGGGAAATCTATGAAGACGGTACATAGACTCGATGTCATGGACATGTTGCATGTGCAGAAAGAAGATGGTAAAACTTTGTGTGCCCACATTTGTAATTATCCCAATGGAATATGGTATTCCCCACGGTGATTGAGTTCAGGTAGATGGTGGCCATGCAAAAGATGTTCAGGAGGATCCTAGTCCTTGCCATTTTTGTAGACGTTTAAGGGGTTAGTGACCAAAGAGATAAAGGACACAGTTTAGAAGAAAGTGGATAGATATTAGTGGGAAACAGCTTACTGGAAGCATGAAGGCACAAGAACACATTACAGCCGCAGTGGATATTCAATATTAGGTAGAAGGGACTTCTTAAAACTTTGGGACTAAGAAACAAAAGTCTGGACATTAGACATACATCGTACTTCTCTCTTTGTTAGGATGGCACGGGATTTTCCCACGACAATCAAGGTAATTTAGCTAAGTTAGGGACTTTTCGACCATAAAATGAAAAATTCTCGTGAGCGTTTCCCTGAATTTTCCTAACGAAAAGTAAACTGCATGCCTTCCCACGTCATCAAGAAGTTAAGTCCGAGGAACAAATCAAATGCCACTTTTGTCAGAAAATGCCAGGTTATTAATTGTGAGCCTTGCCCATTAATTTATAATTCATTTCTAGGTCATTATAAATTCTTTTTTAAAAGAAAAACAAAGTGTTTGAGAGAGACATCAGCATTTTCGTCAATCCCATAGCTTAACAGCTTAACTTCTTTCTCTATTCACCTATAACCAATTTTGGGTATAAAGACCAACTTTTCTTATATTCCATCTCTTTGATCCTAAATTTCTTATTATTTTCAAGAATGAGTTAATCTTAAAATTACAGGGTCAGAAGAACGTTGCTGATTCTCGACCCATTGGGACCTCTTAAGTGGCTCATCCTTTCTTCTATTGTTAGTTGAACTTACATCTGACACAAAAAAGAACTACCTCTATATTACACTTTCTTCATTGCATCACACGTCATCAAGAAGGAAAACATGATTCATTTCTCCAGAATAAAAGAACCCAAGCACTTGAAAAAAAACGTAGTTGGGCTGCTCCTGAATAAAAGAAGACCAGAGATCATATAGAAAAAGTGTCTGACGCCCACCCTTTCATTCCTACACAATCTGAGGCACCTAACCAGGGCCATGCGAAGCACAAGAACAATCATCAAGTGGATATGAATAGATGAGTGAGTTGTGAAAGTGGGTTTTCACTTTGTTCCCACTCACAAACTACTCCAAGGTTTTTCACTTGAGGGTGCTGCATGCTTTCTCTCTTCGTGATAAAGAAACTCGTCGTAGAAAAAGTCTTGGTGTGCCCCTTAGAGATATAGTATTTTTTGATTGTGTGTCTGTTTAATAATACGACAGTCGCACAAATATTACATGTTTTTTTGGAAACTCATTTTTTCTAATCGAAAGAAACAAGGAGCATAAACAAGGACATATGTAGGCAGGATCCTTCGTCATCATCCCACAGCTAATATCTTATTTATGGAAACTTTTTGGTTGACTTGGTTCACCTCGTCTCGTGAATTAAGTTTCCCTCACAGAATCAAATTTTGGTGGCTGCCTAGCTCGGTTGTTTTAGTTTCCACGACGAATTAAAAAAATACTTCCTCCACAACTTAAATCCTTGTTCCTCTTCCTTCGCTTCTGTTATATAGGGAACACGGTGTCTTGGTGGCTGACAATTTTGAGTTGTTATTAAACAAGTAAAGTTGACTGTGAAAAGAGTAAGGACCGGTTTAAAATAAATATTTAAAGTTTATGGAGTTTATGATATGCTCATATAATTAGTATCCTTGTAATAACCAGTGCCCTTCCTGCTTTTGAGAGGTCACATATGTGCACATTGCATGATGCATGTAGGTAGTCAGTCCTTCGAGGCCCACTTTATAAATAACTTGTGCTTAATTGACAAATTTATTATGATCTTCCGAGTGTAATCAACATCATCTGGGTCTTTCTTCTGTACAAGGCTGTCCAAATGAGTAACCAAATGTTTTGTACCGGAATAAATTGAATTAACGTACGTAAAGGAAGAAGAATCTTCTTTTTAACTGTATCCCAGAAAGCATCAAGTGGGCAACAACAGAGGAACCATTGGGAATCTCTGTTCAGACGTGATCTGTGATGAGAAAAGAAAGCAGCTTCCTTCCACCACTACACACACTCCTTTCCCTTAGCCTATGGTCCTTCCCTGAATGGGTTTATTTCTCCCTTCTCCAAAAAAGTGGCTTCTTTTCTTTGTTTCTATACATGTGGGTGTTGGATGCTCAATTAAAATTTCATGCATGTCCTCTGATCAGGATCTGGAGTTGGGAAGACAACAAGTTAGTTAAGTAGCTTACACCAACAGCAAACTCCTCTGATTTAAAATTGGTTACAGAAGTGCTTTCCCAAAAGGACTTGATCACATAATGTACATCTCTGTCTGTCTGTACCAGCAAACCTAACTTTAGTTTACTGGAACCCACTGGGGTACAAAAATATGGACAAGTATTCTGTATCCATTATGTTAGTTCTGCCAGATAGGCCTTGTGTGCTCCTGGTGACCTCATACTTTTTCCCCCGCAATCACCAGAGAGATAACCAAACTTTCTCCAAAATTCACATTCTGCATTATAAAAGTCAAAGTTGAGGATATGCTGCAAAAGAGTCGCCTTTGGATGTAAGTTAATTAGTATGGAAACGAAAACAAATGTGGACAAAAGTTAATTTGTTGCCTTTGAAAGGGTTTTGCAGAAGAACCCTCTGACCTTTAAGTTTATAACTGCCCATGGTGGTGTTTATAGATTCTTTCTACAGCTTAAGTTTACGTGGGTTGACCATGTCAGAAATAAATGAACCATGTACGGACACTGATCATGTCGCAGGTGCACTTTCTTTCACAATGCTGTTCCCACGGAAGCCAGAAGGGACGAGTTGAATTGGAAAGGGAAAGCAAATTACACTTAACCAACAACTTCTTTTATTGATCAGCATTCAATTCAACTCTATCACATCACATTCCATAAAAAAGGATTATATTTGACGACACAACACACACAGCAACAAACTGCTAAGTAGATATTGTGCAATTTTAGAAAGTATAAGTTCTTCTCCATTAAGCTAAAAAACTTTGGAAACAACAAACAAGGCTAGTGTTGTAATTCAATCCGCATAGAAGTCGATATCCTGAAAACGATGCCATAGTATCACAATATCATGCCATGCCAATGTGGAGAACGAAAGGATACCTTTTCACATGGGGAAATGGAATAACAGAGATATGTTCTTCATCTGTACCACTTCAGTTTCAGTTTATTTGTCTTATTTATAATAGTAATAGAGAATAAGGAATTTCTGATGCCAGATCTAGGCTCTATTGCAAAAATTTTCATAACCCCTGCTACCTAAACGAATGCATTCACAATGTACTCCATTTTAAAGTTATTAATACTATCGTTAGAAGTGATTATATTTGTCCGCCTACTTTACACTACGTTATACTTATTTTCGTCTACTCTGTTCTCTAAATGCCCTGCCTAATTTGCCTGATCTAAGAGGTTAGAAGAAACGGAGAGAAAGAGAGAAAGAGGAAACATTTGGCTTATTATTCACTTCAGTTACGGAGAAAGACACAGTCCAAATAGTCTTCAAGAGGGTTCTAATCTAAAATCTTACACGATTTATGTAGATAAGAAACTAAGGTATTAAGGAAACCCTTATACTTTTGCTATTCACTTCTCAAGCACTCATTCCACATTTTGACAGTGCCACGTTTGTTTGTGGTGGAGTAATAATAATTATGAAGACTCCATCCACACCACAAGACGAAGGGGTAAAAGTTTTTGGGTGATAGATAAGGTCATGCAGTGCTAAAATGGAAAAGTGGACACCTTCACAGTAATTAAAGCAGAAAGCCAAGCATAGATAGTGGGGTAGAGACTGCTCTTTATTATTTTATTTCTTTTGAGTGGGAGTATAGCAAAAATGGCCAGCAGTTAAGCCAAAAAGTTATAGAATCACGTTTCCCTATTGTAAACTCAGCTACTATCTCAAACACTTTTTACACTGACCTCCCTGAAATATTCAGAGATTCATAGAAATGTGCAACAATTAAATCAAGGGACAAAGATAGCGGGTTGACGTTAAAAGATTCAGTAAATCTGATTTGATGCATCCACTCCTGTATCTTAATCTACCTGGATTTCAAGCAGTGATAAGACAGTCAAGATTATAGAGAAAGTTTCTGTCGGCATAACTCCTGCTGGAGGAGTAAAGGAAAGGTGAAAGTGGTTGAACGTGTAGTAGTGCAGCTGGGGGTGATAAATTAGCTCACTAAAAGGATACTCACACAACAAAGATTGCTAAACGTCAGTATGTTGTGTCTCATTGAGCTGAGGGGAAGTTATATGTTAATTTTTTCAAGGTTTGCTTTCATATTCAGGAGAGCAGATCTCTCCGTTTGGATGTTGTCTTCGTCTCCCCTCGCTCCAGGTTTTGAGGGAGTCCATGCATCATCGTCCAAAGGGTCTACTGGGGGATATACTTCGTTGCTTGCGTCCTCTTTCAGGAATGGGTCCATTTTCTTACCCCGCATTCCCAAAAATCCCGAGGGACCTTTTTTACCCCTCATTCCAAAAAAGTTGGATGTTGGAACTTTTTTCCCTCTCATTCCATACCAGCCTGCTGAAGGGGCTCTCTTCCATGGCTCCAGATCGTAATACATCTGCATCATTGAAAAACACAGAATAAAATGAAGGCTTCATGAAAATGATACAGGCAGTCCAAGTGCAGTGTTTGAAACAAACACTGCTTTTAAAATGATGGATTAACTTTTCATTACAAAAAGCACGCGTAATGTTTTTGCCTTAATAAGCTTACAAAACCCAACTTATTGTACCTGATAAAAGTTGTGAGAGTTTGCATCTATGGGGTACAACTGCCTTAGAGGGTGGTACTTCGGGTCATGAGATATGTCTGCCTCTAGACAGGAGATCGTGGTCAGTACCACTAACGTGAAGGTGGTGATGACGACGGATTGAGATGTGGATAAGGAGAAACGCGATAATTGGGGCATCTTCAACGACGCTTCTGTAAAAACGTAGAGGATTAGATGGGGCACACTGAGACTAGCTCGTTACAAGATAAGTACACAATTCGGCCTACAATTTGTTGCTTACGAAAAAGACAAACAAAATGACGTTGACGTCGGCCTTTAGAATGCTAATCACACCTCAAATCAAATTATTAAGTCTTGATTAAACAGAGAACTATCCAGACCAACCAATCAAGACTGGATTGGGTTGGATACAAACCAGTTTGGCTTTACTGACTGACTGGGACCACACGAACATGGTTCTTATACAACCCCTTCTTTCTCCTGCTCTCACTGATGAGAGAAAGTTCATTCAGCAATAAATGAATGAGTTGCCTTGAGAGATCCATCAACCTACCACAAAACTAACCAACATCACACAATCAGTTTCGGTATTTACTATCTCCAGCCAAAAATTCTATTAATTGGCAAACTCTTGGCAATTAAAAATCGGAGGTCAGGAAAATAGTTAGTGCAAATCTAATTAAAACGTTTGATCACGATTTCTCTCTTTCCTCTTATGGTAAAAACAGTATGGACTACGTACAAACCAAATTGCAACGTCAACGTCGACAATTGAAAACTTTAGACCTCTAATTTAGCAAGGGCGTTTGTCCTCAGCTAAAATTAGACTGTCTCTTATTGCCCCGCTTGCAGGCTGACAGCTAAATTCACTTCGTGCAGCACAGGCACTCTGCACGCGTGTGGAAACAAGCTGTGGCTTGTCAAACACAAATGTGACGTGGATTAGATCTTATGATAAAGAGTAATTATTAACTGTTTGCGGGGATCTTGGTGTTTTGTGTATTTTATTTATACACATACCCCGACAAATGGGAATGAATGAATGAATGAATATGATTATGGATTTCTTTCTATTGAAGCCTAAACATGCAACTCCGAGTAAGGTACTGACTGACTAAGGCAATTAAAACTTTCATGTCCCTGTACGATACACTGACTCTGACTTTCCAGGTACTTGACTCCCCACATTGAAGTGGTTTTTGGTTCGTTCGAGGTAGAGAATTGTATAAATATCTACAGGAACTCATGCTGCGTAAAGTAGAAACAAAGTCAATAAGAAAATGAACTTCATCTTGCAATAGAAGGAAAATTTATTTTTCTGCTTTGGCTAATTAGAACGCCATGTAGACATTGAAATTGAAATGCTGTTGAATAGATAGACCCACTACCCCACTTAGTAGTTCAGGACCAGAGATTGTTTTTTCAGATTTGATATAAAAAGTGTAGGTAGTTTATTAAAACCTTACCTGTTCGTTTGTCAACTTTTCAGTTCCTTTAGAGTAACCGTACAGGCAGACCAAGAGGGGAAAGTATGAAGCTTTCACTCAAGGGAAGAAGAGAGAATGGGGCAACAACTCTCACTCAAACAACCCAAGCCCAAACTTATGCTTAAAAATCCTTCTCCAAAGAAAGTTCTCAGATTCTCAATTCCGTCACGGCAGGCAACCAAAGCGGCAATGCTCTGGTGGGTGGTGGGTTCACCAACTTAAATACTTCCACCATATGCAATATTTGTTGCCTTGTTGAGAAAGCTTTTTTCCCCCAAGTGAAAGCCCAATCCGTTTTGGAGGCCCACCACCACTTTCCTTCTTCTCTTCTTTCCTTTCTCCCCTTTGCTTTATGACATTTAGACATTTAACTGCAGAAATATTACTGCTTGCTTCAATGAAAATACTTTACTTTCACCAAGGAAATAAATAATGAGTTATGCATACTTGTTTTGAGCTCTTTTGTCGTAAAACAAGTCATTAAAAACCCAGTAGCCGATTACTTTATTTCCTTATGTTTAACAGTTGTTGTTTCAGACACCCCCGTTTTTTGAGATACAAGTGTGTTGGAAATAATTAGCGTTGGCTTCACTTTTCCAAAGTACAAACATTCGACAAAGTACAACAAAATTAAGACGACCAAAGTGCATAGGTTGTGTGGTACAAAGGAAGCCGAGGTGCACTTGAAAAAAGAGAGCACTAGAATTTTAATATGCAACATAGCAGAAACATGCAAACGTATATAAAAGTTAGAGCTTTCCAAAAAAATTCACGTGCGGTCATTGAAGCAGTAGAATTACCTCCACAACACGTAAGCACGGGTAATGAGGTCTTTCATTATGCATATGGCTCAATCGATACTGTTTTTATGATTATAATAATAAGGTTCCCATGTACTTTACTGACGGAGAGTTAAAACTGTGGTGC
>JAQIWU010001628.1:0-15509 GCA_034696445.1 Isotomiella minor
TTTGTTCTTTTTTTTCAATAAAACGGTGTCATACTGAGTATTCACTTCAGGCATCACACAAAAGTCAGGCTGCACCAAGGCCGCATTGTCATTGTCTGTAGGGAACGCTTCCGCAGTGGTCTCTTTAGATATGGATGAGGAAATGTCGGTGGACATTGTGGATTTGACTGGGGCGATGGGGCATTTATTGACCATCATAGTAATGAATTCCATCAGATTTGGGGTTGTATAAAAATCATGAAGTGCTATAATCAACAAATTCAGTTTCATGTTGCCCCTTTTCATAGCATTCGTAGTGATTTTTGACTGACACATTTGGTATCCATTCTTGTTAAGGTAGACAATGACAGACACAGTGGTCAAAGAACTTCCTCCCAACTCATAAAATGAGCCTCTCAAGTTGGCCATAATGGTGTCAATAGGAATGGAAGTTATTTTGTAGATTGCTCGAATCAGTAAAATAGCAGCATCCCTGCGTTCTGGAGCTATTACAAGCCTGTCCTTCCAAGTGTCGAACTCTGACCCATTTTGAACCTTGAAGCGGCATCTTTATGATAGATAATTCAAGTACCTGGCTCTCGTTGGTCTCTAAAATCCTGAACAATACAGAAGGGACAACAGCCTCCGTAGTAATGCGTGGGGTAAAACCGTATGAGGAAAAATTCATCAGGGACAGCCCATTCTGGGAGATTTTCCCGAAGTTTGTCTTCAATTTCATACCGGTCTGGGAATTTATTGGTTTTTATTTCCGGCTTTACCAAGATGACGGCTATCAACTCCTGATTTGGTTTTCCTATACAAAGTTATCGATTAGAAACTTGCGACAAACAGGACAATCTTATTTGTCTTTGCCTTTTTGGAGGACATAAAGGTTGACTTCCTTTACGAAATCTAATTCAGTCAGGAATGGTACGACGTCGCTCACGAAGAATTCATGTCCCTTCTGTCGAACAAGTCTGTCAGTCTCCCGGCCTTCATCTGGAAACATGTTATCATTTATGCTGGTAAGATGTAGAAATTATCATAAAAACCCACCATAAAGCGCTCTTTTCCCACCTTTGGTTCTAACAATTTGTCCATACTCTCCACTTTTGAAGACTATTTCCTTTTCAGCTTATGGAGGAAAAAACATAGACTGATTAACAGTTATTTGAGATGAGCTGGACATTACCGGTATGAGGATTCTTGACAAATTCATTATCGCCTGACTCCTTTGCATCAACATACCCCAGTGCCACACTCATGCCGGACGCATAGAATTCTCCTTGGTGGCCATCAGAGATGAGTTGCAGTGTCGGGCTGAACAGATAGATTGAAGTGTTCTGGAGGACTTTTCCTACACAAATCAGTGTCCAATATAAATGTTATGCGTCATATCCTATGTGAAAAGGGATGGGGTACCAAGAGTCAGTCTCCCCATGACTGTCTTATTTTCATAATCTTTCATGGAAGTGAATTCTTCATACATCAAAGCTCCTGTGGTTTCCAAACTTCCTGAACTATTCATCAGTACAACGTTCTTTTTAAAAACGTCAAAAAATTTGACGGCCTGAAGGGATGAAATGAGAATGAATGGGGTGGAGTGAGAAAAAATTGGTTTAACTATGACGCTACCTCGTGATGTGGAATATATCCTCCCCTGCAAATTATGCATCTGAGAGCCTTCAAACAACGCAACGACTCTTCTCTTCCGGCAGCGTCAATGGATTTCAAAACCTCGACAAGGTGATAGTATGGGATGTCCAGGATTGTAATCTGCTTGCTGGAAATGTCTTTTATGAACTCTGTTGTGTCTTTGAGCTCTGTTTTCAGGAAAATATGCAACGTGCAGCCTCGGAGCAATACGCAGAAGATTTGGTTGATGGCCCCCATTTGTGAAATACATTTGGTCATAGAACACTCCTGGTCCTCTTTTAAACCCAAGAAATTCCATTCGAATAAACCTATATACAGTTTGTTAAACAAGCGTAAATGTGTGATTTAAGGTAATTAATTTCCATACATCGGTTTATGATAGCCAAGTGACTTATCCTGATTCCAACTGGATGTTCATGAAACCCCCTCCCATGCAGAACAAAAGCTGGTTGCAATTCCGGAGGACCTGGCCGTTTGGGTAAGAAGTCTAGCAATTGAGGAGTTATCGAACTTCGTCTTTGGGCAGGAGTCGCAGTCGCCCGAGGTATTTCCAAGTCGATCCACAATTCGTCCAATGTCACCAGTTTCCCTTCCGACGCTTCAGCAAAAGTAGCAGGTTCGTATTTGTTAAAAATTGGCCCATTCTCCGCGACGACGATGAGGATGGGCTTGAAAGCTTTTATTATCTGTGTAGTAGGATGTATTTGTACAGCAATAGTTGGAACAGTTAGAGAGGTTCAAACCTTCAGGAGAAGAGTCTCAGGGTACGTGTAGTCCAATGGGAGGCATGTCGCACCAAGCTTTAGAATTGCGAGGATAAGAGCCATGCTCTTTTCTGATCCTGGTACAATTATTGCTATCAAAGGATCGCCATTTGGACACATAATTTTTGGATCCATTCCTATACGGTCTCTCATGTCGTTGGCCAACGCATTGGAGAAATCTTCCAGCTATTGCAGAGAACCCTCACAAGTTATTATTGACCAAGTGACACACGTACGCAAGCTTTTGTATACCTGATCGAAGGTCATTTCACTCCCATGAAATTCTGTAGCAGTTTTGGACCCAACAATCTTCTTCGTTTTTAGAAGAGACTGAAAAAGAACTGACAAAGGTTTTGAAAAGTCTGGATGAATCGGGACTTTATTTCCTGACAGTACGCCATCCTCTCCTAAAAATTGGAGTGAACCCATCTTCATATAATAGCCAAAGCACTTTAAGAATCTAATTTATACCATCAGCGGAGCAAAGGCCACAGGTTGGTTTGCACAAAGGCATGTTTCAAGGTGCCCCAAGCTTTGGTTGGTGGTATTGTTCTCGAGCTATAGTATTTGATTGATGGCTGTTACACCATGATTCCAAAAGTATCCACTTTTCCCTTAGAGACTTTTCCTGACTCATTCTCCGCAAACGCCTTTCCAATCTTCTCCTTGACGACGCTGCGTGTAAAGTGAAATCTTCATCACTTCAACCCCCGAATTTGTAACAGTGCTCACTTGTCAGTGGCTTGCGACCTGACAAGAGTCGCCCATTTAGTCAAAATTGGTGCAACAAAATGTTTAAAATGCGCTTTACACTAGCTGTCCTCCTCGTCATACTTTCCATCTCCTCAACGCTTGGGAGTAATTCGACGACAGAGGATAAAGAAAAGGAATTTGAGGAGTACTGCCATAAACAGAGAGAACTTCGAAGAGATCCTGAAAGCGTTGCGAGTATGTCAACTTAGTGCCTTACAACTACTAACTTCTAAACACTTTTACTTATCACAGAGGACTGCAAGAGGATTGAGGTGAACGAATTCCAAGATGATGACTTGAGGATTGTCTTCATTCTCTTCATGATCATTTTGTGGGGGGCTTTGGTCCGGACGGCAATTCGAGTGCTGAAAATTAACATCCCATACACCGTGGTTTTACTCCTCTCCGGAATCATTTTGGGACTGGTCGCCAAATACCACTGCTTCAGTCTTTACACATTCACAGCCATCGCAAGAACCAAGCCTGAACTCATTCTCTTCACCTTTCTTCCGGTTCTTATTTTTGAGACCGCATTTGGGATCTCTTCTCACGTATTCTTTCGAGCATGTGGTCAGGTACCCGACTAAAATCACATAATAGCTTCAGTGTCTTATTTGAGTTATATTTAATTGTAGATCCTCATACTCGCCTTTCCTGGAATGGTGATTGCTACTGCTTTGACAGCTATGGTAAGCTCAATTGTATCATGTCAGAAGCCTATACTAACAATCAAATCTGCAGCTTTGTTACCAATTCTTTGCCGACTACCATTGGTCCTTCCTCATCTCGTGCTTTTATGGGTCCATCATATCAGCCACCGATCCTGTCGCTGTTGTCTCAATTTTGAAGGAAGTTGGTAAGGCCATTAGAACCGTGTAATATGAAGATATAACTTTATCTATTGGACTATCTAATAGGCGTTTCTGAGTCCCTGAGCGTTATCATTGATGGAGAATCCTTGCTGAATGATGGTGTGGCCATTTTGCTTTTTGAAATCTTTCGAGACCTTGTCAAGGAGGAAGACTCACCGGAGCAACCATCGGGAGGTCGAATTGCCGGAAAGATAATTGTACAATTCGTTCAAATTGCAATCGGTGGACCAGCTTTCGGCTATGTTATGGCAAAAATTGTTATCTTCTGCCTAGCTAGAATCTTCAATGATGCGTAAGACATAAATATTTAAACATATCAATCCCAACTGGCTAAACTGGTTACCGTTTCTGCTTTTCAGTGTGGTAGAAATTACAATAACACTGACGGCCGCTTACATGACATATTATTTGGCCGAAGCAGTCCTTGGGGTGTCTGGAGTATGCGCCGTTGTCCTTTTGGGAATTACCATGAGTGCGGAGAAAACAGCCATCAGTCCAGAAATTCTTGGAGAAGTACATGAATTCTGGGAGATGCTGGCACACTTGGCCAACACCGTTCTTTTCTTCTTTACTGGGATTGTCATTGCTGAAAGGGGCTCTCGTGACTTGGGTCTGGTGGATGTCTACTACCTTATCCTTTTGTATTTTGCGCTAAATTTCATACGGTACGCTTGACTTATCTTCATAGATAGTTTACTTACCTCAAGTAATTCCATCCTTTGTTCGTCCCAGGTTTTTGATGTTGCTTGTATTGAGTCCACTCCTGAGTCGATGTGGATATGGGATCACTTGGCAAAACTTGATGATCATGATGTGGGGAGGATTGCGTGGGGGTGTTGGGATTTGCCTTTCACTTCAAGTGTATGAAGACTCTTTTTTTTGTGAGGGTAAAAACGCTTCCATCGGGTCAAAGGTAAAAAAAATTAGTGTTCTTGTGCAGTAAAAAGCAAACCCAGCAAAAAATGACTATAACATAAGTATTTCTGAATAGATGTTGTTCCACACTGCGGGAATTGTCCTGCTTATTTTAATCATAAATGGAACAACCACAAAGAAGCTTCTGGACCTGTTGGGCCTCACTGCAGTAACAATGGGACAAATGGAGGAGATGGAGTTAGCTGTTAAGCACATGATGGACGCCAGGCTAAAATGCGGGGGCATGTTGAAACATGACAGATATTTGAACGATGCAAATTGGGATTACATCTATGCAGCTACTGTTGTAGAAAACCCATACCAAAATCTCAGCGTAAAGGCGAAGTCACTGCAACCTCAATCTTCTATTTTGTCAATTCATGTTGACACTCGTCAACATCCCTGCCCTGGTTGTGGCACTCTTGTGGAAAATGAACCCAGCAATGAAGAATATCGTGTCATGACAGAAGAGGCTCGACAAAGAGTCCTGAAGGCACTAAAGGTGAGCATAATTATTTGTACACATTCTTCATGTCATGCCTACTCACTCAACTATGCACTTTATTCTTTTATAGATATCGTACTGGAAGCAATTTGAGCAAGGGGTCTTGAGTGAGGAAGCTGTCAAAATTTTGGTCGCCGTGTCTGACTCATTTACTGATAAAGAGTTGGCAATGATTCATACAAACGATATCAGAAAGTATTGTCAAGTACGAGGTTTCTTCCCATGGCTTCGAGGGAAAATGATTGCGCAATTCGGGCCGTCGGGGAATTTGGGGGCTAAGATGCCACCTAAACCACCAAAGGCGTAAGAAGCATTTCCTATAACCGTCTACACAATACATTCTAATTGTAATTGACTGCAGATGGAGGGGGCCATGTTGGTGGCTCGCAACTCGTTCCTGGTTCGACATGACCATGAATCTTGTGGTCCTCCTGAACGTAATTCCAGTTGTTTGGGAATTAGCTTTACACATTCCCGTATGTGATGACCCAAAGCTGGGCAGAGCAATTAGAAACAAACAAGCGTCACAACGTCGGACTTTTATGATTTTGAACATCATCTTCATTACTATCTACCTTCTTGAGCTCATAATCAAGGTTCGTTGTCTTCTAAAGCAAAAACATGGTAATCAACTAAATGAGTCCGTCAATAGTTTGTAGGTCTTGGATGTAAAAACTACTGGCGTAACAAGTGGAACATCTTGGATTTTGTAGTGGTAGGGACCAGTGTACTTGAATTCGCCATTACCCGTGTAAGCTGTTCCAGGGGCATGAAGATGGGCAGTCTTTTGAAGGTGTTCAGAATGTTTAGGCTTGTTCGATGCTTGCGCCTAATCAAAGTTCGTAAAAAGTACAAGTAAACATTCTTTTCGGAACTTTCTTGCAATGGACTCGATATCTTTTGCAGCCAATGATTCCAATGATTATCAAGTTTTTGAATACGAGGGTCAACCGTGCCATGTTTTTCGGATACGATGTCGGATCAGGGTACCTTTGTGCAGTTGAAGACGTGCTAAAGTACATCACTCAAATGATTGAGAATGTTCACGTCGCAAGGAAGATCAGGACTAATATGGAAAGGGAACGCCTGGAAATCATTAAAGAAATCGGTAGTGACCTCTCACCCATAACATGTCTAATGTATTAATAATATTACAATCCGCGAATCTAGCAACAATTCAACGGGATCACCCCGGAATAGCCATCGCTGTCAAGACGCGTCATGCGAGCAGGAATGTTCTGAATCAAATGAGAAATGCGTTGCAAGACCTTCGAATGGACGGTACGACATTTGTATACTTAATTATTTCTGTCGTCGAAAGCTATAGTTATCAATATTGCAGGACTATTGGACGAGAAGGAAAATACACTTCTCACGATAGAAGTTGAGGAGCAAATGAAGCGTCTTTGGAACTCGCCGTCTTACATTCCCCCATCTTCACCAGAGGTGTTGCTGGATAATCTTTCCTGGGTCATTGGCAATGACGAGATGAAGGACTTCATATTCGTAATTGGCATTTTGTTATAAACATCAACAATAATTTATTATCCATTATCACTAACGACATGTTTTTTAATTAGAGCAATGCAGAAATCATAGTATTCCATTCTGGCGACGTAATTTCTTCAGCAGGGGAACAGCTCAATGGAATCTACGTCATGGTCTCGGGCATGATTAAAATTTCTTACAATCCATCACAAGACATAATTGACGTATGTAACTCCCTCTACTCTCATCTGAATGACAAAGTGAACTGATGAAAATGGTTTTTTATAGGATAAAGTTCAATTCGGGGCAATTCCATGCATGGAACTGTTTAGAGACTTTGACTTTGATAAGCGTACACAAGATTTCTTCACGTTCGGTACAAAAATTACAATTATTATTGTTGTGTTGCAATGGAAAGTAATGCTTTGTTCCCACAATTATTTTGCAGGCACGGTTTTAGGGGAGTCCGGAATTATTACAAAGCGAGTCAGGACTGCCACAGTGGCGTGTGAATCGGAGGAAGTCAAAGCATACTTCATCCCACTTGAAGTTATGAACGATGCAATGACAAAATTCAATGACCCTTACGATAACCTTGCATGTCGCCTTTGGCGTTCCTGTGGAATTCGACGAGGGTTGGCCTACCTTCCTACGACAACATACTATCAAGTACGTCTGACGAGTACAAATGTCTTCGGAAGGATAAATGTTCATTCAATTTCTGTCTTCATTCAGACTTGGACTGCTGAGAAACTCCAAATGCATTTGGAACGTTCCTGTGTTCCCATTGGACCTCAGTTCGACATCATTGAAATTCCATCCTATGTCTTGGACGTGTTTGTAATTGAAGGTTTTGTACAAGACTTTGACAGTGATACAGTGTTCACGGCCCCATGCCTCGTTTCTCGGAGTTGCACAAAATTCATTTACAATGTTCGTGATGTCTTTCGGGATATTGTCCTCGAAGCATAATATCTAACTCTTCCTTTGGAACTTGAATAGGCGGATAATCCAAAAACTGTAAATCGGGTCCTACTAATTACGCAAGATAAGATTGGGTCTGATGTCATTCTTGACGAATTGGCTCGATGTGTCATCTCCTCCTACACTTTCCGTCGAGGGGTTCAGCGAAAGGGAGAGGATGGGGAAGGGGACGGAGGAAAATTGAAAGCATGGCTTCATTTGGACTTCAGTGCTCGTAAGTGTGCCGGATTAATTTCAAAATGTTACATGGATTAATTCAAACTATACATTAAAAATTAAGGTTTGAAACGGCGAAGGAAAACAACCTACGTGGCGGATGATGACAAGACCACCAAGGACGAAACTATTCGGAGAAGAGCTGTTCCAGTATCAGGAAAAAGAAGGAGTTCGGATGACCCCGGACCGGAAGCTTCCATTCAGTAATATTCGTCAGAAACCTACACACTTGCGTTTATTTTTGTACTCGTCTCAGCACAAACATAAATATGACATCACATTGAAATGGAACTGAAATGCAGTACTTAAGGCTGCAGCTATTGTAACGTATACAACTAAAAAGACAATGTAAAATTAAAATTACTGACAAGACAAAGGACTGTGTGACTCACTCAGGGACTAGTATATAATGTGCAAGGAGTTGTGCTTAGCATAATAATACCACATTTCCGGCTTCAGATCCTAGCAAAAGAATTTGGTTCAACGGAAGTAACCGCATGCTTGTTACGACGCCTTTAAATGCGTCTGTTCGTAATCGAGTTGAGGAGAAATCTGAATGTGCGTCTATGCCACAGTGGATTCCAATTCGGTTTGAGGTTGAACACGAAATTAATTCTGACTCGTATGTGCACAAGGAATGCACAGGTTCAGTTGGTCCCCTGTAACAAAGCAATAATTGTTTAGTGTTATGAGTATTTTTAGTCAAAAGAGGCAAGCAGAGAAACTAACCTGATATTGAAGGCAAGTCGGTTGTCATCCAAATTCCACACCGAAATATTTTGGTCAAATGAAGAACTTATTAGTTGTTTATTCCGGTAAGGAACTAATTGTAAAACTTCTCCGTCATGACCTTTCCATGATCCCAATAGAGTTCCATTTCGCAAGTCCAACGTGGACAACATTCCAGACGAATGACCAACCGAAACGACCTTCATTGAAAAGACTCAAGTTAAGCTACACACACACGCCACAGTATTTAAGGGTTTTTTAAATGTTACCTGTCCGTTATCTGAAACGGCTACACACCTAACGAGACCACTGGCCTGCCCAATACCAATCTGTTGACCACAAATGACATTACTATATGCGTGACACCAGCATAAATACACAAAGGTCCAACGATGTATTATGAAAATACCTTCATCTCGTAAGCGTTGCAGGTCCGACAGTCAATTACATCTAGCATAAATACAATGAGTGTGTGACATCACGTCCGCGTACAAAGAAGAATTGTGAATTGACTTACGGATTGTACTGTCAATTCCAGCTCCAACAAAGTTACTAGTATGAAGTATAGGCTTTAAAGCACAAACTGGACCATTTTTAGTTGATATCCCTTTCTCCAGAATTCTTACGGCTTTGCCCACAAATGGATCCCAAACATGAATGACTCCATCCGTCGAAGCAGCTAGGTGCAGTGGTTCATGGAATAAAACGCTCAAAACTGCCTTCTTATGATGTGGATAAGTCCATTGGCAAGACGTCACTACAGTTTCATCGCCCTACAAGATCATTATTGTTGAATTTGTTAATCTTCTCACGTCTTACAGTATAGCATAATACAATAGCACTCTCTTCTAACCTGATTACGCAAAGAAAACAACTTTACAGTTTTGTCCTTGCTTGCTGTAAGAAAGCTATTTTCATTGTCCAGCACATGGATCCATCTAATCGAACCGGAATGGCCAGTGAACGTTTGCAATTTGATTTGTTTAAAGTTGAATTTTGAATCTGAACGCCCGATCTCATGGTCCCAATACAGCAGCCAATTGCCCTTTAAATGGCGAGTAGAGTCCTTCTTCCCATAAGAACTCGTAATTACATTAGGCTCTTCAGGAGACGCTTCTAACTGTTACACAAATGAAAATTATAAAAAAAAGTAGAAAGTAGCAATAAAATATGTTCAGACATAAAACATACCTCTGGGGCCACTTGGATTCTGTTTCCAAAACTGCGAGACCCAAAACTTGACTGCTGCTCCACTTTTCTCTTATGTGAGATTTTATCTGAAGAAGGACTCCCGTCTAAAATATACGGCTTTTAAGGTCTACCCAAAACAATATGACTGGACGGATAAGGATATATGTACACACTTTCTCTTGTTGTTTCCGGTGTATCCAATAATCCATGTTGTACGAACAAATCTCTAATTAACGACTCGTACTCAGTTCCTGTAATAAGGTCACAGAAATAGCTGAACACCCGAGCAGCCAGTTGCGGATCAAACGCAGTTGCCATTTTCGCCTGAAATTGAAATATTTTATTAATTCCACAGACCTTATCTATACTGTCACTCAGAATCTTACGTCAAAGTTGTCTTTCTCCGTGTATACACACTGGAATGTCCTGCATATCAATAGGACAAAAGGACGAAGGTGTACTTGGCTAAGATCAGGTCCGATTTTCTTTCTGATTGAGTTCATCATTGACAAACACTACGCATAAAGTCATTTTTTAAACATGCTTTAATAAGTAAGTAAGTAAGTGGACTTCACTTGACTTACCTTGCTAGCCAGCAGTGCTCTCGGCACACCTCCGGAAGGAAACTCTGAAGAAGGGGAACAGATAATGTCAACCAGAGGAGAAAGTATGTTGTTGATAATTGGGTCCTGTATGAAGAAAACGTATCACATTACAAATGAAATATCTCTGATATTACTATACGTCGAAGTCATATCACAACTTAATTATTACCTGTAATTGAGCCATAAGCAGGGCGTCTGGAATATGGTGAAATATTCGATCCAGAACGGTAGCTACCCCGATTAACGCTGACTCAGAGGTACATGAAATTTTATGCTTCGCTGAGCGTACAATGTCCACCCCATAAGGAATATATTGCCTTTCGATGAACGAGTCTCCAAAAAGATCTGAGAAAATGCAAAATATTAATACATAGAAAATATTTAAGCAGTAAGCCCCAAGTAATTTAAGCAGTACCCGAAATTGCAATAAGACAATCTAAAACTTTTGAAGAGTGAATGTCTCCGTCGCAGTTCAATCCATCTTTGGATGATGACAGTTTTGGCACTTCCAGATGATCCATGTAGCACAGCGTTAGCATTCGAAGTAAATTTTTTGAAAAGTACTTCGCAGTTAACACGGGACCAAGCCTATGTGATAAATATAGGACACTTTCGTAGCAAATTTCTGAAATATCAGTGACTGATTTGCCAGCTCCACTGACTCCTCCAATTGATGAGCTACTTCCACTCCGTGTTGTTGAATTTTCCCTTGACTGGTGATGAGAAGATGGATGAGGACTTTCATTCCTACTTCTGCGAGAAGTTAGAGATGAGCGAAGATCACTCACAAATACGGAAGGGACCGTGGCTTCAACTGTACTTGAGGATTTTGCACTTGGTTCATCATTTCCTTCTGAATCTGACAAGTCAGGCTCCATCACGAACAATTCAGGTTCAACTGGTTGAGACACCAAACCATCTCCGGCTTCCGATTCAGATCTTTTTAAACTCATCTGCCTTCTCTTGAGAAAGAAGGACGTATTCGGCTCAGTCTTGCTCGAATCTTTATTTTCTTCATCCGGGTCGTCCAGCTCAGTGACATTGAGGTGTGCGCGTGGAGCGAAATCGTTGTGCTCACCAGGCAGCTTCCAACCACCGATGGCTTCAACCAGCAAAGTCGAAAAGTGCTGTAGAAATATTTTCAGCCCAAAACAACTGCAAAGTTGAAGTAGAAAAGTCTTGCGGAATAATTTCAGATGTTTGTCCGAATGATAGTCCGATTCATATATCTGCGCAATTGGGTATAAGAGGTGTTCCACACACTCTGCAAATATAAAGACGAATTAATTTTTATAATACGTTATAAATTTACAAATGACGACTTACTTTTTCTCCCAATAGTTTTTGCAAATAGACTAAACAAATTCCACACAGCCAAAACTCGCGTGTCTGGATGTTCAAATAACTCGACGACAAAAGGTAACACTAAATCAATACCCTCAGCGTCAAGTACCCCTAAAACTGGAATCAGATCTCTGGAGAACGACTGAACTTTAAGTTCGTGTAAACGAAGCTTTTTTAACGCATCTTCAGGGGATGTCACGAGTAAAGCTGTGTCATACTTCTTGATTGTTTTTAACATTCGGTAAACCCCCAAAAAATAAGACGGGAAAGGTATGGGACCTAACTTATCTCCCAAAAGTAGTAAATCAAATGATACATCTAATGGAATAGAAAACTCCAGACTGTCTCTATCGAAGATAGCCTGTATAGCCCTACGACAAAATAAAGGTACTAAAGTCATACAACTTTTTACAATGTCTTTGTAAAAATTAAATTTATCACAGATGGAAAGAGTATTAGATGCGTGGCGAAATTTCTGAGGAAGTACAATTTCTAATAGCAAACACCCAAATAATTTAATGGAATGTGGGAGTTCCTGTCTATCCTTTAGCCCTTCTAAACTTATACCAAGATCCCTGAGATAAGGAAAGTGCGCTTTGAAAAAATTTATCGTCACTTCTAAATCATTAAAGAATCCCAATGGGTCGTAGTGTTTTGGCAAGTTAATATTTTTCCATGTTTCCTTCTTGGTTTTGGCATTAGATTCGACAGTACTATTCGCGTCTTGAACCAAATCTTCAGCCTCATGTTCCCTTAGTCCTGAAGAGATTTAGAATTAGTAATTGGTTAATTTTGTTTTAGAGTTACGAGCTGTTACTTACGCTTCAAGTCATTATACTGTACAATGTTTCTTAAGTCTCGCAAAGAATTCTTTCTTGGCGGATGTGGCGTATGAAAGAGTTGGACAACTCCGTGTGACTCCAGGTTCTGATGACCATCTGCCAAAGAGAGGTACACGTTTTTGGCCTTTGCGGCAGGTGTACCACTCAACTTATAGCCGAAAGTAAGGTCAATCCAATGATGTAGCTTGGCAGATACAAAGTCGCTCTCTAACATTTTCCTATGTTGGTGAACAAACTCTTCTGGACCGGCTGCCCATTTCGGAACTTGTAAATCTGGGAGATCTTCGTGTATAGACTGTTTATAAGGGCAATTTTTTGTTAGAAATAGTTTAATTGAAAAGTGTATATGCACCTTAAATATGGTCGGGTCATCAAAAAATTCAGGAATGCATTCATCCGGAGTCCACTCTTGCATTCTTACAACGGACGCAGGATATTCCGCAGGAACCCATTTCGGTCTGACGAATCTGCATAGTATATCTTTCGGTGTTCGTCGAGCCTTGTACACGTAGTAAGTGATCTCGGACAGTATATCGGTTACATGATGTGCGACCTACACATGGAATAGAAAGATTAAACCCGACACTCAAATTCAATTATGGCTTGATTTTAGCTTACACTTTTTTCAGACATTCCCACGATGTAGACGTCTTCGTACATTATATCCAACTGTCTGTCTCCTTTGTTCAGTCGAAACTTTGACTTTGTGAAGTCTCTCCATACCCCCGTGGGAGAAGACAAGTCACTGATCCATGGGAAAACAGGATAAAAGTTGGGATTACCATTGCAGAAGCGTCCACACAGAAAGTTGAGAAACATCAGATAATCGTAGTTGCTGACAATTCCTTCACACCAGTGACGTACTACCAGTTGTATAAAATTAGGGTCAATTTTGCAGTCATAATACGATGAGGAAAGAGAAGAGGGAGGATCCCAACCCCTAACTTTGGCCACAATGCACTGTATTCTATCCACGACTTCGGCATTTCCCTTGGCAGGGAAATGTCCCGTTGTTTGCTGCACTCTTGACTGACTAATGATCCCTGACATTGAGGGTAACACGCTGATGTGAAGGCATTCATCAAGTTTTACATCTCTCAGACATAAATCCCCCGGGGATATGCCCACCCTTTGAAGATCTCGCAAATACTGCAGGATTTGGTATACAATAAATAGCTGCTTTGCCGTTGATCCTATTTTTTGAGGCGAAAATGTAACTGCATCATGTAAACTAAATCCAGAGTATGGATGAAATATCAGAAAGTGGTCATGGTCGTTTTCAATTTTCTGTCTTGAAGAAGTTGAACTTAAGTGTGCCGTATTGATAATGCATATTGCTTGAGCCAAGTTTGACACGATAAACTGGTCACCGGATCCGGACGTTTGCAAATTTTCATCTATTCCACGTCCATCATCCAGCTCCGGATACAGTTTCTGCAGAACTTCGTTGACATACTTGCATTGCTCCATTTGAACCACTTGGCCGTCCCCCCTCCTCCGTGAAGGTGGTGCACCCTCGTCATTTAGCAGACAAATTTGAGGTTGCTCCCAGAGGAAATTGAAATTCGATTCTCCAATAAAGTCTACAATTTGAGGCCAAGAAGCATTGGTCCTACAAAAGGAAGGGTTGACTTGTTGTTGACGATACACATTAATAATGGTGCCCCTCGTTTCATCCAAAGGAACGAAAGTCTCCACAGATTTACTTGCTTTCAAAACCTGAAAAGACACCATAAAAAAACGTGGACTTATCGATGACTTGTTGGTCATTACCGTGAGAAAAAGAAACATCCAGTTCGGGCCTAGAGCTGTGGCCTTCCCCTGTGTCAAAAATGCCTGAACCTCATCCTCCTGTAAAGTCCCATGGGTTGGAAAGACGGAAGGAATGGTTCTGCTCGTGACCACTTCTCTAAAGAACACAGATATGGATTAGAAAATGAAACCTCTGAATCATAGTAAATTCTACCTTATCCAACTGACGTGCGCCGCAAGGACATATCTCTTTTCACTGGATGCAGACAAGTTGAAGAAAGGGAGAGAGACGATGTACTTTGAAGGTACGGAAGAAGAAGGTAAGCCTAGTCCCTGGAATGGATTCATATTTCGTCCTCTGGAATGTCTATTTTGTTATCACCATCCTCTCTTCTTGGCACTACTGACAGACAGGGTCACACATCAACATGGGACAGTCACATGTCGATAATCAATCAATCAGACAACAACAATTAGCTTGACAGAAACAAAGCAAACCCAAACTTTGCTTTATTGTTTTTCGGCTGTCAAAAACAGGCAGCTGGTTTGGTTGATATTTTGGTGTTCGTGTTAACCAGGGCTCTCTTTTTGGTGAAAGTGAGACGTTCCTTTGTCTTCTCCCCACGCCATTTTTTAAAGGCAAAAAAACAGCATGAAAAGTCCAACAATGGGAATTGCATTGATCATCCAGAAAGCATTGTGAGAAACAAAGAAAATGGCTTCAGTACGACTATAATTCGAGTTTGATGTATTGGTGGCATTGCCTTTTAGAAAATTGCGCACATCGTTAAATTAAATTACGAAACTGTAGCTTAGCTTATGATTATTATCACATGAGACGTATGTAACGGTGTGGGAATTTAGCATGCAACAATTTCACATACAAAACTAATGGTTTGTTGGTTGCTTGCTAC
>JAQIWU010001629.1:0-15501 GCA_034696445.1 Isotomiella minor
TAAAAAGAGTAACGAATATAAGCAAAGTGGGATAGTTTTTGAAAAACCTAAATGATCGGACATACGACTTAATTCACTCTGAGTGTCATGTGGTAGAAAAGGAGGAATAGAAAATAGAAATTTTCGAAAATGAATGACCAAATTTCTTGCAAATTCAGCAGGTATAGTACCTTTCAATTCAAGTAAGAACAGTAAAATTATTATTTCCATTTTTATTTTGTGATTGACTTACGCGAAGATTGATGGAGAGGAGGTTTTATTGGTTGGGGTGGTAATAACTTCCAAGAATTCCTCCTTCAGGAGAGTGGACGTTACTTCTATCGTTAAACGTATGAAGTTCGTAGGATCCTGGTTGATGAACGTGTGAGGAGGTTGAGGGATAAACTGATGAATACCGGCTTGCCACAGAATGAGGTCGACTAACGGGATGTTTAGATGGTGAATATTCAGGCGGTGGATGCACTATCCCTGAACTTTGCACTTGATGCTGTGCCCATAGCCTTGCAACTTCTTGTTGATTGCGAGCAGATGGACGTGACTGGTTTGAGTTACGTGATGTAGGCCGGTATACTTCTTCTTGTGTGTCTTCTTCTACGCATAGTATTTTCTTGCGAGATCTGCACGCTAAGCAAACTAGTAATAATAATAAGATTACCAATCCTACATTGATGACGCTCCACGTAACCATAAAAACATGTATTTTGTGAGCAAAATTCTTTTCATTGAAAGCATCACTTCGTCCGAATGCTTTCATAAACGCCATAAGCAATGTTACTCGTTGGTTCAAAGTATGATTTTGATACAATAGATATGCAATGAAGAGGAAAACTATTACATTCCATATAACCATTAGGCCTGGATGTAATGTTTCTTCGTAATACTCCATATAGTCTATGATTGAGTCAAAGTTATCAAACTTATATTCTGCAGATACATTGAAAACTTTATCTTGGTCAAACCAACTATGGTTAAATACGTCATCAAAGTTTGTGAACCCCTCATTCGTCAGAATTTTATCATTTAGATTTGAGATTTTGAGGATTCGACCTGTGTCTAACTTTGACCATCTTGCTGGAATGACGATATCTATAGAAGGTTGCATAGAATTCCCGTGTTTTCCTATTATACAAGGTACTGGAGGATACACAGCTGGATGCTCATTTTTGAATTGTATTGAACAACCGCAGGGAATTGAAACTACAAAGACTCCAGTCTGAGTAAGGGAGGCGTTCCTTATTGGCTGGGTCATTATATTTCCATCGCATTTTACGAATGAAGAGTTTGGAGGCGAGGTGATTGCATATGAGTATTTTCCTTCCTGCCATCCTAAACTTACTACAATTGTTTCGCTGGGAGAGGCTGCTCTACAACTAAACGGACAACTTTCAAACATTTTGCTGAGTGCGGTTCCTTCACTGTGCAAGAGGTTCCTTAAGCATTCAATGTTGGTGTCTGCAGTCACACCATACAGTTGAAATTTACAAAAACTAGCTTCTAACTTGCAATAGCTAGTGTCTGCTGGAGAAATTGGAAACGCCGTTCCATTTACTAAAATAGCAAAATTGTGAGAAGATTGTAAATGGCATATTTGTGGAGGAAGACCATTTACATTATGAAAGAAACTCAAGCTGAACAACTCAGCAGCTTGGTACTGTGTGAATTTTCTTTTGATTGGAATAGATAAGTCTAAACTTATACTTCCTTCATCCAAATTGTAATGGCAATTGCATATGGGGTGATGATAGTAACCAGACAAGTGCGTGATAGGAATTACTAATTCCATGTGCAACCTACCTAATGGTGCAATCAAGTTTCTTAATTCAGAATATAACTTAGCAGGTGGAACTGCTAGAGCCGACAATCTGTTCTTAGAGCAATCTACCATTATCGCTTGGTAGTGCTGAAATTCTACGCTCCTTGTTACTGATTCGAGTAGTTGACTGATGAAAAGATTTGAACGGATGCTGCCTCGTGTGAAGTCTTGCATTATTCTAACTTCCTCAGCTTTATTCTGTTCTAACACAGACTTTAGTTTCTTGGCGAATGATTTCATTCCAAAAGTAACTTCTTGTCTTGTTACTGTTAGATCTTGGGCTAAACGAGATACGTCTCTTTGAGTTACATGAATACCGTCACTAAACTGGCTATACATTTTCTTAGCATTAAAGAGATGAGGGTGTGAGGGTTCGTCAAAATAATTGAACAGTTTATGACCTAAGTATCCTACTGCTAAACCTGCTATTCCAGCTATGATGAAGCGTCTCTGCCTAGGCAATTTTGAAAGATATAAAGTGAAATTTGTTTCTCTCCTTGTTCGTGGTAGAAAGCCAACTTCCTCAAGTGAGTCTACACTTGGGCGCGTATTAGGTCTAACTAGATTCAGATGAGAATACGAGTCAGTTGTCCTACTTACTCCTGCCCTAGATGGAGTGAAAGGAATGTTTTCCCCTTGATTTTGTGCAGGCGGAGGCGTAGTTGAAGTTCCTACTAAAAATGCTGGTGTGGGTAAATCAGGAGTTATGAAACTCGCATTTGAATGCGAGAAATAGTCTTTCAGATCGGATGCTGTCAAGACTTTTGTTTTTGACAAATCAACCCTATTGTTTGTGATGGAGGACATTAGAAAGTCAATTCTTTTTTTCTAAAAATTGCAAATTGGGGTGAAGTGAGTCTGCGAATAAACACATATCGCTAGTGCTATTAGCAGGAGTCGCCTTGCAATCATTAGTAAACATGGGATCATAATGATCATGTTTAGGCGTAAATTGAAAATTAACTTTGAAAAATAGATGGGTGCTATCAGAGAAAACAATATCCGTGTCATGACTGTATCTTACGAACACACCTGACAGTACGTGTGTACGCACTTCTCCTGAACAGCTTCCGATTCCCACTAATAGGATGATGAAAATGATTAAAGTTGACAACTTCATTTTCTATAAAAATAGAAGAAAATATTTTACTTTATGTGGTATTGTTACTCTTTTTTGCCATAATTCTCGCTGAGCGTCTTGTAGGTAAAAGAACTGGTTTGACTGGAATCACTGCAGCTTTCACTGCGTGATCTCGTACAGGTTCAACTGTTAACTCATTGGGTTCATCTATAATTTCATTGTCATCATTTGCAATTGTCACATTTTGTGGAATTTCTGGAGGATTATTAGGATTGAGAAGTCGTGCTGACCTTTCCATAATCCTTTTTAAATTTTTAACGTGTACTGCTCTTTCTTCTACTGGTAGTGAAAGTGATTGAATTTTGTATGTTTGCAATCCTAACATTTCTGCGATCTCATATGGTCCATGCCATCTATTACTTAGTTTCCATGATGTCCCTTTCTCATGCTCATGATCAAGTATTTTCACCATTACTAGATCGCCTGGATTGAATTGATCTGGAGTATGAGTTTTGTTATAAGCTAGTCGATATTTTTCCTGCTTAGCTAAAATGTGATATTTTGCCCTCTCCCGGGCTTGAGAGAGAGACTCCAGGTAGGTCGAAGACAAGCCTGGATGCTCGGTACCTATATCGCCAGGAAGACGTGGATGTCTACCGTGGACTAAATAAAAGGCTGAGAATCCTGTCGCTGAAGAAACTGATGTGTTGATGCTGAAAACAACCGCTGGAAGATACAACTTCCATGTGGAGTTTTTAGCAGAAACAAAACAAGATAGAGCTTCTTCTATTTGCCTATTTACTCTCTCAACCTGTGAGTTACCGGTGGAAGAATAAGGCATAGAAAGAACAGGGATAACTTGAAGAGTTTTCAATAATTCTTGGACTAATTCTGAGAGGTTGGCTGTAAAATTATCCATGACGATGAGGTCTGGTAGACCAACAACGAAAAAGACATTATTGAGGAGGAATGACGCTACATTTTTAGCCGTGTAAGCGGTGTATGAATGAGCGATTGTGTACTTAGACAATTGATCGATGAAGACAAATATGTATCTCACGTTTCCAATGGATGGTACCAAAGGACCTATGACATCAAAATATCCTTTCTGAAAAATATCGTAAATGCCATGTGATTTCATTATCCCAATCGGTGTCCTATTTAAAGGTTTAATATGATGACAGATAGTACATGACCTGACGTAGGCCTGCAAATCGGTGGACATATTGGGCCAATAAAATTTACTGGACAGTTGTTTATGTAATCGATCCCTTCCTGGATGACCTGCAGCTACATGATCGTGAAATGCATAAAGTATGTCTGGGATCAGTGACTGTGGAATATAAAGACGTAAGCGGCCTTGATGGTGTTCATTCCGGAAATACAGAAGGCGATTAAGTAGATGAAAATTCTGATCGGGGTGAGATGAAGAACATTGTCTAAGTATACGCTTACAGTCCGAGTCTCTGAGTTGTGCTAGTTCTATTTTAGCACGGTGCTCTTGACCTGTTTGTGCTTCTAAAGAAGAAATGATATGTGTTACATCTGATTCTTGCTGTTTCTGACCTCGCTCTGGGAAAGCGATAAGGCGAGAACATGTGTCTGCGGGAAAATGCGTTTTACCCGAAGAATATTGAATTGTGAAATTGAAACTTGAGAGAATCAGCATCCACCTGGTTAAACGTTGGTTTTTGCTGTTTCTGATTTTTTGTAACGAACATACGGCATGATTGTCGGTAATGACATAAAAATGTTGTCCATAGAGATAAGGACGCAACTTTTGACAAGCCCAGACCAGACAGTAACATTCTTTTTCTGGACTTGACCAGTTAATTTCGTGCTTGACCAATAATTTAGAAAGATAGCAGACTACAACAAGGGATCCATCGGGCAGCCGTTGATGCATGACGGCGCCGAGGGCGTACTTACTGGCATCGACATGTAAAATCGTATCTCTGTCAGCTCTGAAACCCTGAAGTAGTGGTGGTTCAATTAAACATTGTTTGAGAGACTCAAAGGCCTCCTGACACTCGGGTGTCCAATTAAAAGCTGTATTTTTCTTTGTGAGAGCCGTTAATGGCTTCACCTTTAAAGAAAAGTCAGGAATAAATCTCCTGTAAAAAGAAACGGTTCCAACAAAACTGCGAATTTGCGTTAAATCGGTTGGAGGTGGCATTTCATTGATGGCTAGTACCTTATTTGGGTCAGGAATCACGCCATGAGGAGTGAATTTATAGCCTAAAATTGTGGCTTCCTCAACTGCAAAAAGACATTTCTTTGGTGCTAATGTTAAATTTTTTTGCCGTAGCCTGTCAAAATAATTTTCAATCTCATCCAAATGCTTGTAGAATTCAGGAGAAAAGAGAATCATATCGTCTAAGAATGCAAATGCGGTTTTGTATAAAATATGATGAAAAGCTCTGCGAACTAATTGACCGCATACAAAAGGAGATACCATCATCCCTTGTGTTAATCTTTTCCACACAAAACATGTGTCTGGTGTGATTGTGCCTGTAACAAACCGGTCTCTCTCATCAATTGGTATTTGCCAAAATGCATTGGAAAAATCCGTCTGAGTAATATATTTGTAATTTGCGAGGAGTGAGAAAATATCCTCTATGTCTGGGAGCATAGTACTACATTGATGGAGGGCCTGTGCATTGATCTTTCTCATGTCTACAACTAACCTTGAAGTACCATTGGGTTTGCGAACAAGTAAGCATGGTGAGGTTGTAGTACAGTATTGCTGTTTGATGATGCCAGCAGCTTCTAATTTGTCAATTAGTTTCTGCAGGTCCTGCCTCTCAGAAATACTTAGCTTGTATGGACGTTGGTAGATGGGTGAAAAATCTTTAATAGGTAACCTGACACCTGTGTCTTGGGCCGTATCATATTCTCCTATATAGCATCCTAAATCTGACAAGCCTTCATCAAACGTGAAGATATCCGCATAATTACGGATGAGGTCTATCAAGTCTTGTCGCTGACTTGGTGTTAAATGCGTGCTGATTTGAGGAGTTAATCTTGCCAACTGCTCATCTGTCATTATTGAGGGTCGAATAGGATCAACCTTACTAATGGTAGACGGATTGGAAGGAAGAGAAGATGATAAACTGTTGACCTCATAAATGGTTTCTATGGGTGTGAGGTAACCTACTTTGGTATTTTTATAAATGCATTGTGGAATGTCCATTGCTGAAAGCGTGAGACATTCAAATGCATTTGGTGTTATTAAACCACCAGGTCCTACTGTTGAGCCACGCGATATAAAAAGTGGATCCCATTCAAAGACATGAGGTTCCTCTACGTCAAAGCAAAGTGTTTTATCATACATAACTGGTATCTGTTGATACTTTGTTCCTTTGATAAAAGTGGTTTGTGCCACATAGACTGGTATGCCTTCTGAATGCAAAGATGTTTCTTGGAGGTCAATGCTATTCAGCTCTATGTGTGTGAGTTGTTTTTGCTTTAACTCTGCCTCAGATAGATATAAATCAAATACATGATCAGAGATGATGATTTGTTGCCTTTTAAAATGAATATGACAGTCATGATTAAGCATGAAGTCTGTGCCTAAAATGAGTGGTCGTTTCAATTCTGGTAGGATAAAGACTTTGTGAAAAGAAGTTAACGTTGGTGAAATGTGAATTGGGATTCTTATATATTCACTTGCAAAGACTTTGGATGATAGACTCCTAACCTGAACCGGTTCTATCTTTTCTTTATCAAATGATTGTGCAAATTTGGATGAACAAAAGCTAGCCGATGCACCTGTATCCAATAAAGTAATGACTTCTTCATTTCCGATTTGCAAGTTAACAAATATTAATGTTGGAGATAGATTTAAATAAAAAATGAAACCGAGGCTTTTTAATGCCAAGCGAGTGTCTGGGGTCGCCTCTTTTGACCCAGACAACTCTAGTTTCCCCTTGGATGAATGCGATTGTACGTAGAGCGTGCTCTATCCAAGAAACGCTTTCTTTCTGGACAATCTAAACCAGTATGTCCTGTTTGGAAGCAAGTAAAACATGGTGCGTTTCCTTGTCCATCTTTGTACTGAAATCTCATCCATTCCGCAAGTTCTTTATCATTGGGCATGCCATCTCCGTTTTGTGGCGGAAAACGGTTTCCTCCGGATTCCGGATTCGGTGCTGGTGCCCCTTGGCTACCTCCGAATCTAGGAGCATTCGAAGCTCCTCTACCACGACCGCGAAACTTATTACCATTGCCTCTTCCTCTATTGCCATTGGATGCATATTGTTGTCGGGGATTTCCTGTTCCCTGACTGCCGGCTGCTCCATTTTGAGGGGGCATTACATTTGCTTGTGTATTAGCCATATAGACTTGATGCATTTCAGCTTGGGAGCCTGCATAACCCTGTCTCTGCCTTCCTAAGTCGCCATGAAATAGTGCATGAGAGGGCGTTCCTAAGTGGGGCATAGGTCCTAGTCCTGCGCAGGATTTAAAAGTGTCCCCGTGGTTATAATTAACCGGGTTGATCGTGTTTCCTTCATATGGAAACGATCCACTTAGTACCGGGCTACCGCCATAAGAACTAAGGCCTGCTGTTTGTGCATTTTGAAGGGTCAATTGAGCTACCTGATTCTGTAATTCTGTCATATTAAGGTGCTGTCCATTTCCCTTTTTATTTCGGTTAGACCAACCGCCATTTTGTTTCGGTTTATTTGAAAGATCGTTGCTACCTGCACTACCTGAGGAGTGATCAGTTCCAGAAGTGTGAGGATACATAGCTTGAAATCGATCTATTCTTTCCAATTTTTCCTTCACATCTTGAAAGGATTTAGGCTCAAGCATGTATACTTGTCTGGCTAAGTGTGGAGGAAGACCTTTTATTAAATAAGTCACTACCCTCTCGTTTGACATGTCTGGTTGAAGCCTGTGAAGAAGCGGACCCATGGTGTACATGTAAGAGTGTACATTGCCGCATTTAACATATTTCACATTACGGATCTGCTCTTGCAGACTCTCGTAAGTCTCTTTGTGCTTGAAAGCAATCTCAATGTCTTTCTTAAATTGATCCCAAGTTAGATCAACATTTTCATATGTAACAGGTACGTACGGTACAACTGGTGGAATTGGAGTTGCTTGTTGCCCCTGCTGCTGCTGAGCAACTGCTAGCTCTTGTGCTTCTTTTGCAGCCTTCAACGAATCTTTATAAGCTGCCATAAGAACTCCATTTTTGCCTTTCACCACTGCCCTACGCCAAACTTCGTACCAAGAATGCGCAGCGCCTGTAAGATGCTGTGGAACAAACCTAACCTTATCCATGTCGCTCCAATTATATGACTGTGCCAGCATTTCGTAATTTCTAAGAAATTCTAACACACTCACCAAACCATCAAAAACTGCTACATGCTGGGCAGTGCCTGGTGGAGAATAATTAATCGACATAGTCGTTGTTGTCGTGGTTGTGGGTTGAGTGGTAGCCGAGCCTGTAGCTGTTGCTACACTCACCACTCCACTTGTGGAGGCTGTTGTTGTCGTGGTAGACATATTGAATCTAACTTTCTTTACAGCTTTCTTTGAAGGTTTAGAATCTGGTGAAGGTTTAAGAATGGGCGAAGTCCTACGCTTAACCTGTGTACTTGATTTGAGTGAAGTAAAATTAAATTGATCAGGTATTTCTACTGCAAATTGTGTAGATAACCTGCGATGTAATTCAGGATCACTATTCGATAAAGAGGATTGAAACAAACGTCTTACCCCTTCTTTTCGTCTTTGATTGCCTAAAGTTAAATCAACACGTTCCGGCTGAACCACTTCAATGAAAGAAGACTCTGGGTCTGGTAGTCGTGAAGAACTGTTTATGATTGAAAACGAGTTGCTACGTTCACGAGAAACTGACAAACGGTCTCTTATGATTTGAAGCTGGTCTAAAGGAGGTATAATCAAGTCTGGACTTTCACTGTCACCTAGTTGACGAGGAGTTGGTTTTATGATTTTACGCCCAGTCACTACGTTACTGAGAAATTGGACTGATTGTTGGAAAATTGAAGGCCTTTTCTTCTTTTTCTTTGTTAGGATATCTGGATTTTCTAAGGTTGATAACAGGGGTAATTTGGAACTACGAGTACTATGAGCAATTGGTGGTAGGGTTTTAACCACTGCGTCTGGGATGCTTGAAGAAGATATGGGATTGGTGCGAGCTGAAGTTGAAGGCAAGTTTTCTGGAAAATCTTCAAAAACTTCGTCTTCCTCTTCGATGTCGATGATTTCAGGAGGTGGTGGTTGGTTTGGAGGTAATGGTTTATCTTCCATGGAAGAAAACGGACTAACGAAACATTTCAAGATGATGACTATTAAAAAGGGTCTATTTCGAAAGGTACTTTTGTGAGAACTATGATGTGAAATCTAGTTTCTTATTGAGAACAAAAGTGAAGGGTGAAATTGCTGTGACACTACCTTGCAATTATGTTGAAATATCCTTCATGTCATACCTTAAAAGCTTATCTTGATTGATGATTGCTAGTTTCGAAAGTTTATCCTACATGAAATCCATTAATATTTGAATGGTTGAATACCTTTATAAAGAGAAAGTAGGTTAATTTGCCCTTTTTACAAGGATGTGTCAAGAAAATTAATGTTTTATGTCACAAGCAATTTCTAAAAGATGCAAATGAGGTTGAAAGCAATTGTTAAAGACATGAAATTTCGCAATTTAATGTGTTCAATTGTTATTTTATGATTGAAATTTGAATAATTTAGAAAGTATGTCGTGAGTAGAACCAATTATGGTTGTGAAACAATAGAAAAACTTGATTGTTACATTAAGATTTCTAAATTTTAATGGCTTGTGACCTCAATCTGACGGCCAATTAATATATTCGTCGTCTAAAGGTGAACTTTCTAAAGTGTATTGTGCATTCAATGTTTCCCATATTTCCCTGTCTATGACGGTTATGTACCCAGAATCAATGTTTATTTCCAAATGCATCAAATTAGGAATTTCCTGGATTCCGTACTCAACGGCAAAGTTATTTAGGATTCCACTCCCTGGTGGAATGTTAATTACTAAGCTTGTTACTCCTGTCATGTTTCCTATGTAAGGTGCTCGAAAAAGAGGAAGATTTCTACGACGCCTGTCGTGACAAACTTCCTTTGGATATCCCGTCAACATGGAACTAATGGTCATATCAAATCCATAGTCTACATCTCTATCTTCCACGAGATATTCAAAGTTCATTGTCAAATTTTGTACTTTCTGAAAGTTTACAAAAATTATATGAAATGACTCTGCATGAAGTTCCACTTCAAGCGTAACTACTGAATTCTTCGTAAAAGATGTTATGATAGAAACTGTTTCTGGGATTTTTAAAAATTCTCCGGATAACTTAAGATCTGTTAAGAGAGAGTGAGTTACAATTCCGTCATTTTGTGTATGTATTATTAAATGATTCGTTCTTAGAATCAACTTTCTTAATGATGGGAGAAAGTGTCCATCAAAAATTGCCGTAGTCATTCTATCTACGCCTATGAGGTAGATTTTATGGAGAAGAGGGTAAACACGATAAAAGTGTCCGATGAGGCAAGGACATTCAATAGTCAATGTCTCTAAACTATCTGCCTGACCCTGTAAAATCTCAGCAATATACCCTACATCTACTTTTGCTGAGTGAATCTCAAGATTTTGGAGAGGAGCTGGGTTTGTTGATAAGAAATTAAATCCGTGGAATCGTACATTACCATAGCTGAATGACCTAACTGAATAAGGTAGGTGATGACCTATCAAACCTTCGACAGTTTGAGCCGCTAAAGTAGGATAAGTTTCTTCTTCAGCTAAGGATGAGTTGTAATGGAATGTCTCTAATTCCCCTGACTTGTCTAAAATAGTTTTATTTAGAGTGTTATATATCGCCTCTAATTCTCTGCTGCATTTGACTCCTTCGCTGGTGAAAGTATAGCTATTCAATTTCTCGAATCGAGTGTCTATTGACCACGCATATTCTTCTACTTTCGCAAGGGTGGAAACACTTATTTTCCTGGCATCACTTACAGTAAAATGTAGTAATAACCTTGTCAAATAGTATGAAGCTCGGTCTAACAGGAGCATCATTTGAGAGAAAATTCTTATTAGTTCTATGTGGTTGTTAATCAACACATTCATTTCTAGTTTGGCGAAAGGAAAACAAAAACTATTTTCGAAAATTCCGAAAGCTCTCTCTAGGTTTCTCTCAGTTATTGTCAGTGACTTTAAATGGTCATTGTCTCGTGTGGCGTAATAATGGCAATCTCTGTTTAATAAACGAATCACATTTAGCTGTTTAGTTTTAGCTGTGGCAGTCCTGCAATTTAGTAGACTGTGTCGGGTAATGGACTCAACAATTTCTGGAATTTGTAATGCTCTATCTGAGGGAGAAAATTCCTCTTCCTGAGATGAAGATGGTCTGCCTTGATCCATGATTAAGAAAAGTGTGAAAGAAAACTGTTTATAAAGAAACTTTACTTTACCTTCTTCCTATTACTCCTTGGTTGATTGAATCAATTTTACTTACGAAAATGTAGATATTTTCTTCTCTTTTCAGAGACTCTTCTTATTTAACTTGGAACTCTTTAAGTCGCAAAGTCAAATTGTTCGAAATGAATTACTGGTTCCACAAACGGGCCACCAAATGTGAACGTAAGTGCTCTGGAGGACTTAATTTCCGGAAAGCACTCCGGTCCGGACTAATGAGTATGAACTATATCTCATTTTAAATTGTTTATGCGGAGCGGGTTCAGTAAATAATATTGAAAACACCTTTATATCAGGCGTGAGAACGAACACAGTATTTATTTCTTTGCTTTGGACTTTTGGATGTTGTTGGACAAAGAGTGAAGAGCGTGGGTAGCTTAAGACTAGTTGTTGTTAAGTCAAGGTGTAAAATGCTACTCTCTCTTTTAACACAAAAGTTGGCCTTATGTATGGATTGCATTTCCTGATTATTATACAATCTAATTTCTTCATACATAAAACAAGTTTGGTTATTCATTATCTTAAGTGTCATCACTCATCATTCATTATGCACTATTATGGACTTACAATCCATTTCATTCACATAGCCAAATACTAGGAGGTGGTCTATTCAAGTTCTGTCAGTTTTCTATAGTTAAGTACAAGTGTCTGATGACAGTAGTTTAACTTGCATGCTTTTCTATAGTTAAGTACAGGGGTTTCTTGATAGTGGGTTGGTAAGTACACTCTCCATAGTTAAGTGCAAGTGTCTGTTGATGGTGGATTGGTTAATACACTTTCCATAGTTAAGTACAAGGGTTTACATCTTTCATAGTTAAGTGCAAGTGTCTCTTCCTATAACCGTTCATATTGTATTGCTTAGTTAAGTGCTGGGGCTTCACGTAACAGGTTTATAGGTTGTAGGTAGAATTACTGTATCTTCTACATAGGATTTCTCATAGTTACTTGCTGGGGTCATACCTTTCATTAAGTATCACTATTGCATAGCTGATACATCCCCCGGTGCCTAAATGAAAATCGGGGCGAAGTGAGAAATCTGAGACACGTATTTTCACAGGAATAAATGTACCCTTGTGTTTGCACACTGAAAATTTTAACTGGATTTTATATAAAACTTATCCTATCTTATCTTTCTATGAATTTGTCATTAATTCATTCATACAAACTGAAAGGGATTAAGTTAGAAATAAGTGCTGACGTGATAGAAAGGAAAGTTATATAAAATAATGAATGAAAATCTGAATCATCATTTAGCGAGTCAATGGAAAGAACTTTGGATTCTAAAAGTGTCGAATGATTTCTGAAAATGCAAATTCATCATTATTGATTGTCTTCAAAAAGAAAAACATTTTCAAAGGATACTTAGTCGTTAATCTTCTCTTGACGCTACCAAACTCTACGGTAAGGACTTGTAAATTGAGACATACATAAATTAAATTAATCATTGTTGCTCTGTTGGTGTCTTGCGTGTAGTGGAATTTTTCAAGACCAAACACGACGATGCAGTTCCTTGTGTGGATGGCTTTCTTAGGATGGCAGATGACGAAGCATGTGGGGCACGAAATGGCGGATAGACTTGAAGGGGAGTTTATCAACCGGTCCCATCCTTTCCTGGAGACGTATCGGATCCTTTATCGAGACGCTCGGGAAGAAATTTTACACGATGGGCACTATTTCCACTTTCCCAACGGCTCTGTCTTCTTCTCACCAACGGTCAAAACAACTTTGGAGTTTGAGATGGGGTTGATGGTGGCCACGGAGCATTTGTAAGTGTCAAAACAAATACAATTATTCAAACCTCAAGAAATGATTGAATGTCTCTTGGCTCAACAGATGCAATGTGAGACGTCAGCGGCTAGAGCACCTCTACCACGGACGGCTGGTGGAAGATTGTGAGTCCTGCACTACCAATGGAACGATGGTGTGGTTATACAGGGGGAAACCCAAGATTCAGGAATGCATCCCATCCAGTGAGTTTCCACGTGTGGAGTTAGGTCGCCTTTATGCCGCTCATTACGTCTGTGATCACTTGGACTGTGGAGAACAGTTTGTGGTCGCCAAGTACCGGACGGAGGACATCAATTGCATCTCCCATCGTAAGCTTCCTTGCTTCATCATAATTAATTTGATGCTCTCATTTTGATTGTGATGGATTACAGCTCATCTTCCATATGAATTACGTCTTGCTGTTCATGAAGATCCGTGTTTGGAGCCGGAAGAGTACATCAGAAGGGGTAAGATTTATAATGTTAGGAAGATAAATTATTCCTATCTACCTAATGCATAATCTTTTTGTATTTTCTGTTATTTTAGTCACTATGAACACCTGGACTAACTTCAACAATTTATGGTTTTACCGGACTATTGTCGAGTTCTTTCTCGGGGAACAAAATGCCTTCCCTGCTGAGGAACAAGCGGTTTAACAAGTCATTCAAGCTGAACTAAAAATAATTATATTATTTGAAAATCAAAATTCTGTTAAGCTAAAAGATGACAATTACTTTTCTTCTCAAACAAAATGTAAAATTATTCAAAAAAAAATAATTGGAAGTAAAAATATATTTCATTCATCCTTTCGATTATTTCATACTAAATTAGATCCTTCAGATTAGGATCGCGATATTCTTGTAGGATAGAAATTAGAAGGAGCTAATTATCTGTGCCTTCGTAGAGTTGCCCTGCCGTAAGTAGCGGTTATATACTGATTTGGGTCAGGTCTCAGAATACCCCATTGGCTTCCTGCATTAGCTGTCCTTCGCACATTTTCATCGTGCATTCTAACTGCTTCTTGATAAAGAGATAAGCCTGCCGGAGGAAGAACTAAGTTTAAGTAGTTAGTCACGGTTAAGGACCTATCTTCAAGATTGAATATTTCAGAAAAGAGAGGATTGAATAGTTTTGATTCAAAAGGTCTCAAATATTTAAGATCGGGAGCAAACTGTTTTGTCCCGCTTGGAGTAATTTCATTGCCTATTTTGTTGCTTGTTTGAATGGCACTGGCCAATGTTTGACTCACATTCTGAATGAGTTTCCTATCTTCACTATTTTCAAGAGTTTGCAAAGGATAATGGTAATTGTAGGGTAGACGAGGGTGATCTTCCAAAGTTTTTAACTTGGCGAGAAAATCACACTCGTCACCGCAAACTAAGTGCGGAGCCGACCCTGAGGCATATGTAAATTGGTCAAACGAGTGTGTGAGCATAAGACATTGTTTTATATTTATTTCTCCGTTAGGTTTCTGGGCATGGATTCCATATCTAATCACGGTGGGCCTGACTCTCGCAATTGGTTTATTATGCCTCAGAGAAGTTGACACATTTTCTATTTCCTCTCTAAGTGGAATGAGCTGACCATTGGTGATACCGGTGGTATCAGCTAACGCCACCGAAGTACTGGGTACTTCTGAAGGAATTTCTAGGGAAGAAGTACTGGGTACTTCATCAACTATATCTGGTGACATACTCAATTGTGAAGGCACTGACATATCCACGGGAACAGCGGAATGTAGGACCTGAGCCACGGAGGACTCTAATGTGCTTGTGGTTCTAGCTATTGGAAGACCTTGTAAGCAAAAAGAGATTAAATTGCACCATTTGATAGAATGTGGTGGTAGCCGTGCTATAGTGGTAAAATCAGTGGTATCAGAAGAAAATTTATTCGTGAGGGAGTCTGCGTATAATATGACCATTGCCATAGCCATTAAACTTTGAGGTGGATACTCAGGAGAGTTCACTCCGAGACGAATAATTTTACTTTTTATCCCTCCTAACAGATCTCGAAAAACTCTGGTTGGGGTGAAATATGCTGAAACTTGACATGTTTCATCAAATTGGTCTAATGTCTTGTCATCAAATGAGATGAACACTGAATTTTTCCATCTTCTGAGTTGAGAGATAGAATGAGTTTTTCCTGAATGAATCGCAGTCAACCAATCTGGATAGCTATTATATTTTAATTGCCAAACCAAATATTCCTTATTTGGGGTAATAGGATTGTTAGAATTTTCTTCACATATTATATATTTTTTTTTCTTTTCTCGGGTGAGAGTACCCTTAACTTCTCTATCTAAAAAGAGTAAAGAATATAAACAAAGTGGAATAGATTTTGAAAAACCTAAATGGTCTGACATACGAC